>CAUJRU010002042.1:0-96709 GCA_963277665.1 Viscum album
TGAGCTATAATGATCTACAACCCACCACATACGATATATCAAGGTCACCATTGAGCTATAATGGGGTGCATACCATGGTATACACTATATCAACCTCACTTATTTTTAATATAATTCTCACGTATTATATGATTAATAAAATAATTATGACTTTAAATTTTTATCATAAAAACCAATGAAAACACTTATTATCCCATATGAAAAAACATTTGAGATATCAAAATACAAGTCATTTTTATGAAAAAAAATCAATTCCAAAATACCAAAAAAAGATTGATGGGGGGTGGTTATCAAAAAAACCTAAAATCTAATAAAGGGGAATATAAATTATATAATGGTTATTGTAATGCCATGAGATTTTTTGAAATATTTTTACTTAATTAAATTTAATATTTTTAATATTTTTCATTTAAATTAACACTGATTTAGGCTTCCATTACATGAAATACTATGTTTATCTTTCATTACATATGACACTGAGTTTGTATATTATTACATGAAACATTTATTTTAAATGAATCGTGCCATAATATTTAAATAAAATAATATAAATCCTATCACATAACCATAGAATTGGTCGTTGTGAATAATCTTAATGAAACATTAAAATACATGGATTATATTTTTATATAAAATTAATTCCATGGTGAAAAATTAATTATAAATGACAATAGAATCCATTTCAATGTAATGTGAAATTTTTTGTAATTAACAATTTTCATATGAACATAATTTTTTTATCAATAAATTAAATAAGTATATTTTTTGTATTATTTTAATAAAATATAAATATTATATATTAAATTAAATGTTAAACAATCATCATATTTGTTTCCTAGAAAACATATATGAACTATATAAAGACTCATAAATTTCAAGGAAATTTTTTTCTTAATTTTCTTTGGAATTTTACAAGAACGCAGTTTCTGACGGCACCTGATTCAGAGGCCCAGTGTGCCCGGAATCATTTTCCGAAGTTTGGCTCGGGTACGTTCAGTGAACAGACGAGCGAGTTTTTCTAACTTTTCAACCGGTTCCCGGAATCGAATTCTGAGGGAACCGATGGAATCGCAGCGCCGATATTTGCTTAGAAACGCCTCTTCCGGAGTTGCGTTTGCTCGGTGGTGGTTTTTAGTTTTTGGGATTAAAGTTAAGAAATAAAATAAATTGTTCGACAAACTTTATTTTATTTCTCTTAAGCCACTTGGAAACCACTTGATGCCACTTAAGACGGCTTAAGCTGAGTTGAAACGGATAGGGTGCTATCCAAAAATATCCTACCCCTTGTTTGGATATTTGTGAGGTGGGGCTCGCACGAGCCCCGCCGTTTCTTTTCCGCTAAGTAACACACCCGCGAAAACCCGTCATTATAAAGTCAACCGACGCGTTTCTTAAATTCTTAACGCACAATTTAATTGGGCGGTTTTATTCGTGAATTAAATGGGCATTTTCTTTCGTTGATTCAATTCTACGAATTAATGGGTTGTTACTTACCTCTTTTTCATTTGTTGGCGTAATAATAAAATAAGATCAACACGAATTTTGAAGGATGGCACATTGAGAGGCTTTGACAGAATTCTTGTGCCTTCATCCTCCTTGGCGAAGAACGCGAAGAACGTCATCACCCTCGGAGTTTGACGATGCTCCAATCCGAGACATTCTTCCCCGCCCTGATCTCGGATCACCAACCGCTTGAGGTAGGAGATTTCGGGTTTTCTTTAAAACTCCTTTGTGGTTTATAACAACGATATGGATATAATTTTTATTAATTAAATCTGTATGTTCTTGAACCTCGGAGTTCGTCAACGCGTCACCGTTTTCCGCGACGACGCGATGCCCTTCCACGACGCGATGATGGCCTCCTTCCGCGACGAACAAATCCGCGAAGAACGTGCGTACGACGACGACTACGATTTAGGGATTTATTTTGGAATACACTTTTTTTTATTCCCGTGAACGTTTCATTAAAATTAAAGAACCGGTTGCAAATGAACAATTTTAATTTATTAAAATTGTTGTTTCATGTGTTGAATTATTTTCTCCCATTGTTTTTTTATCTAACGCGGGGGTTGCGGGCTAAACGAACACGGCCCGACAACCCTCTGCCATTCTTCGTTGTTGTGCGGATTTGACAAGTGATGACAGAACGTGCCGCAACGGATGTTTAATGATCCCGCAGTGAAGAACGGAACCCGGGAGGAACAACGGCGCAGACGGGAAGGAAAACGGACCACAGGAGCGACTCCGGTGGCCCACGGAAGCCGGCAGCGGCAGCGGCGCCCGCTGACCCATGGCCGCGCGGGACGCGGCTGAAGCCGCTTCCGGATCTCCCGGGGCGACACCTCGCGGGTGCCGCGGGGGTGTCACGCGGGGGCAGCGGATCCCCCCCGCAGCACGCGGCCGCTCGGCCGAGCTGGGCCGGGCCGTCTGAGCCAGGCCGGTCCGACCGGCCGGGCCGCACCCTGTCCGGGCCGGACCGGGTCAGGTTGACCCGGTTCGGCCGACCCGGGGGGGGGGGGGGGGGGGGGTCGGCCCGGGCCCGGATCCCCCGTCTACAAACCATTTTCTGTCAAATGCCCGTAACATAAGCTACAAGCCTCCAAACGACTCACCGTCAGCGTCAACACGATCCTTGGATCGAGACGGTCGTTTTGGTATATCGCCCTCAGGGTTTCGGAATACTTTGGGTTCATCCGGGTTGGTTCGTACACGAAACCAACCAGGCCCTCAGAGCGGAAACACTCATATATTGAGCTACAGACGTTCGATTGACGTGCCGTTAGCTTTGGTGGATTCCTCTAAGTGAGACGGATCTTTTTCCTCACTCCGCATGAGGTTTGGACGCAGGTGGAGTATGGTCGGGTTGGTTTTGTCTTAAAAACCAATCGGGCCCCTGGGACAAAAATGCCAATAACTCTCAGACCGGGCGTCCGATCGACGCGCCGTCTGCGACGTTGAGTTCCTGTTAATGATACAGAACTTTTGGATACATCAACTCTGGACTATGTGACAGTTGATGTATCATCCTCTCAGCTCATGGAGCGGACCCTCCCGAACGAGCTTGTTGTGTGCGGGAACTCTAGTGCTGGCTGCAACAGCTACTGTGACGACGACGACTGTACAGAGATCCTCAGTGGGTTTGACGACGATGACTACAACACTCAGCGATCCTACGGGGATCAGTGCTACAGATCCTATGTGGGTCCCAGCTTAGATGATTCCATACTGGTCTTGTATCCTATGTGGGTCCCAGTATAGATGAATCAATGAAGACAGCTGGTCTTGTATCCTATGTGGGTCCTAGCTGTGCTGGTCTTGTATCATATGTGGGTCCCAGTATAGATGAATCAATGAAGACAGCTGGTATTGTATCCTATGTGGGTTCTAGCTGTACTGGTCTTGTATCCTATGTGGGTCCCAGCTTAGATGATTCAATACTGGTCTTGTATCCTATGTGGGTCCCAGTATAGATGAATCAATGAAGACAGCTGGTCTTGTATCCTATGTGGGTCCTAGCTGTGCTGGTCTTGTATCATATGTGGGTCCCAGCTTAGATGATCCAATAATGGTCTTGTATCCTATGTGGGTCCTAGTATAGATGAATCAATGAAGACAGCCGGTCCTGTATCCTATGTGGGTCCCAACTGTGCTGGTCTTGTATCCTATGTGGGTCCCAGCTTAGATGATTCAGTGAAGACAGCTGGTCTTGCATCCTCAGTGGGTCCCAACTTAGATGATTCAGTATCTTTATCTGATCATTCCTTTCACCCTTTTGACGACGTATACCTGTGTGAGCTGAATCCCGTGTTACGCTCCTTTGTGGATTTTGTTGAGCTATCCTGTGTGGATTTACTGTTTTACTCTCCTTCGTGGATTGTGTTGAGCTATCCTGTGTGGATTTACTATTTTACTCTCCTTTTTGGATTGTGTTGAGCTATCCTATATGGATTACTTTTACTCTCCTTTGTGGATTGTGTTGTGCTATCCTGTGTGGGTATACGTTTTGCTTTCCTTTGTGGACTGGGTTGTGCTTGAGCTCGGATGTTGGAGCCGAGCGGGAATTGATGACTTAGGTATATGTATGGGCATATACCTAAGCAGTGATGGATGTTACTTCGTGATTTTATCTTTCCTTGTGGTTTATCCTTTGTAGATTTCGGGAGACCTTCGGGGTCTCGGGGTCCCTACTGAGTAGCTTATACTCACCCCTGCACGGGATATGCCCGCACTTCGTTGTGTTGGTTGCAGATGACAGACAACGCTGATCGTGGTGGAGGTGTGCAGAGCAGGACGGTACCGGGAGGTAGACCACTAGACGGGACATACTCGGAGCGGACGGCTGGACAGAGGAGCTTTGGAGGCTATCTGTACCCACCCTTCAGGTGGGACCTTCAGAGGACGGCTCGACGATGCAGCTTTTCTTTTCAGTTGCTGTTTTCCCCTTTCAGTTGTACTTTACAGTTGGGCTTGTATTTCTGGCCCCTCTTACTTTCTTCACATCTTGTTACAGTTTTTACTTAGTGTTTACTTTTCCGCTTGCTTACTCTTTGGTGCTTTTTTTCTTTACAAAGGCAATGCCTTCCCTATTTATCATTATTTATGCCTTGGTGCTAGTCGCCAGCCCCTGGCCTATGGAAGGCGGGCTTGGGATAGTCATGGCATGGGCCTCGAGGACGAGTCGTGACAAACTATTCTAATTTTACACATAAATTAGTATTTTTGTTAACAACACTATTATTTAATTTTCAATACTTATTTTAAAACATATTTCTGAAACATATGTAAATATAATTTGAAACAATAATTTATATTTTTTAAATAATAATTTCAAAATTATCTTAGGGTGACCATTAGATAATTATCTAAAAATATTAATTATTTTATGGATAATGAAACATATATAATTTTAATTTAAATAATAATTAACATTATAATTATTTATAATGAAAAATATAATTTTAAACTGATATAAGGTTATATTTAGAAAAAATATATCAATTAATATAATTTATGTATTTTTATTCATTTATGTATTTTTTAGTTATACAATCATTATAATCTTTTAAATATTTTATGTTTCAAACACCCCATTTTCATCTCCTCCATGGAAATAATATTAATATAAATTCATCAACATAGGTGAATTTAATTTCAAAAAATGTATTCCATAATTTTAGTGATTATAATAAATAATTTTCAGTAATTTATACTTAATATCTATTCATTATAATTATTAAATTTAGTAAAATTTATTTTTCAAAGTTAAGAATAAAAGTTGTGTTTTCATGTTACATTCATTTGTGTTAAAATTAATTTTCATCAAAAATTGTATTTATATAAGATAAATTTTAATTAATATTTATAATATTTTGTTCTAGATTATATAATAAGGATAATTTTATTTTATACATAACGGTTTAATTGACAGTGTTAAAAAACTAATTACCATAGTGGATACTAAATTGGAAAAAAGTGGAGTAAACTAAAAGGACATAGACTAACATTATTAAAACATGTATTTTTAGTGGAGTTTTGAATTTACCACATAATTCAGCTCATATAGTAATTATATATTTTTTCCATGTGAGCTGAGAGTGACCTCCCATTAATTAATAATTCTAGGTATTTAGAAATATTTTGCTTCTCCTCAGTTGTAAAACTGAACCCACTCCCCTAACTTTTACACACCCTAAAGCATTTATATTAACCAAAACATGATAAAATTAACATCCAAATATCCCTTGTATCATCATAGAATACTTATATTATGCATAAATCATACGTTTTATGGATTATGGGGAAAACCTAAAGAGGTTACCCAAGAAAGGGGTAATGGTCTTCATCAAGCATTCTTTATTTATTTATTCCTCCACCTCAATAAATTAATATTAAAACTTGATGATATAATAGAATTGTTATCATTTACATAATGAAATTTTTTATGTTAAGTGAATTACCTTCTACCATATCATCTTCCTTCAGAATAGTTACGAAAACAATGCTTGTGAATATAGGGGACTACCGCATCACAAACTGATGTCATTCACTTTTCAATTACAACCTCCCATAGATTGGTATGATGATGGATATAAAGTATGAAATTGTTATTTATAATATAATTGTAACTCAATATTATTTATACCATATAAATTTTTTTTTTAATTTCTATTTCGTAGGGAATATGATAAAATTTATCATGTGTATCGTGGACTGCCGCCTTATGAAGAGATGTGATTCTTTTTCAATAAAAACTAACTTGGTAAATAAAAAGGATAAATATATGTGATAAAATTTTCACAATTATTATATTATTGAAATACTTAGAATTTTTAAAGATAATATATCATATTCGTTTTACCTTTTCACACACTGAATTATGATAACATTATTCTTGATTGTATGGACTATTTCAATCATGAAGCATTGTGGGACTTTATTTTAATTATCATGCCACATGGATTATATGTATAAATATATTTAATGAAATAATGAGGTATTTGTTATATTAGGATAATTATAAAAAAATAAAATATTATTTTCCTCTTTCTACAATGATCATTGAAAAATGGATACATTACTCTTGCGAACGTACAACATAGCAACTTCATGATCATAACATACATCATTTCTCAAAACCATATATCATGTTTGGTTTTAAAATTATAAATAATTTTTAAATATATTAGCTATTTCATGATCATTATTAATGACATTAACTAATAATGATAAATTTATGTTGAAAAATAATAATAAATCAAAATATATTAGAAAAACAAAGCAGTTATTAACTGAAACATTATTCTAAAAAAGGAATTGTTTGTAAACAAGTAATAAATGATCATAAGTAAATAATATGTGTTATGATATATATGATTATTTTTATGTAATAGGTTTATGATATATTTAAATTTATTATACATAATTTATGAATGTGTATTATGATGGTCGAGACTTGTGGTTATGATTTTCTAGTCTCTATTATTTCTAAGAGACATATAAAAATTTAAAACCTTTTTCATTTTATGTGGAATATAATATTCAATTGTTATGTTATAACTTAAATTACATTATTTTTATGATATTATATATTTTAATTAATTTTAATATTTTTTATGATTTATGATCTAGAATATTACTAAATCGATAAGGGGTTTCTATCACCCGTATTACTTCTGTGAGAGGCATGCTATATTGACCACCTATTATTACATGGTTTATATAATTACAGTCAATTCATATTATAATTATTATAAAAAAAATATTTCTATTTACATATCCATTTGAGGGTATCTCATTCATGGGGTTTATGGTTCAAAAGTTATCAAATTCTTAAGGCATTTTTGTCTCAATTTTTCATTCTTTGAGACATATGATTATGTTATGCAGCTATCTTCATTTAACTAGTCAATAATCTTACAATTTTACAAGTAATATTAGGAATTTATTCTTCCAATGATACATTTAAATTCATTTAATTAAATTGAATCCTGATTCATATGTGTCAATGTTTCCAGGGTAGTATTTATTTTATGTTACAATATAATCAGTTATTCAGATTTTTTATGATTATATTTATGATGTTAAAATAGTATGATCCAACTGTCAATAAAATAATTTATTTTTATATCTCATTGTAATTCTTTGAGAATAAATTTTTTCGTTTAATTTTACACTTTTATGTAATCTTATGTTGAAAAAAAATATTTTGAAAACAACATCTTCCCCTCAGCCAAAAACCCTTTTCTTTTAAAACAATGTTTTCTAAAAAAAATTTAAAAATGTAAAATATTTTAAAATTTTTTTTCAAATTGGAAAGTATATTTTCATCCAGAAATGACCTAATTAATTCTAATGATTCCATTATATGTTTTCATGGTTATTTTCAAAAATAATAATTCTTAAAATGTTATATGTTTTAAAAATCTATTTTTAAGGAAAATATATTTATCAACAAAATAATGTTACAAGTGAACATTAAGAATCATTTTCTATATATAATGACTTTTTTTGGATAATAATAATTTAATAGGGTTATAATCGAGGGAATTCATTCTTAATATTTTTTAGAATGGTTTATTTTTATCTTAAAAATATTTTTAAGAAACCTGTTTTTAAACCATGGCCTATACCATTATAAAATTATTATGAAACCCATTTCATTTGACATGGGTTTTTATATGATGAAATAATAAAATGATTATGAAACTTATCAATTTTGTACATTTTATGATATGATAAAATATTAATGAAAATGATATCATATAATTGATTATGAACTGAAAAATGTTTTATGATAGTATGGACACATAAATATGATTTTCATTATCTGATTGGTGGGTCTTATATATCCTCCAATACAATGGGTGATGATAAATATTATAAGATATCAAATAGAAATTGTTTGGTTAGGTCAAGCTTGAATAAGAGTATACACAAGTGGTCATCCCATGTATTAAAAGGAGGGTACACTGGTGGTTATCCCAAGCCATAAAAATTGGGTACATAGGTAGATAGCCCAATCTAGTAACTGGTACACAAGTGGTTACCCAAATACAATTATGTTATGAATGTATTGGTTAGTAGCCTTGAAATATGGTTTTATATGATTATTTTTTTAATAATTTTATGAACTACTCTAATTTTATTATCACAAGGCACATGTTCATTGATTCTATTATGATTCTTGTTTTATGAACTGTCAATCATTAATCTATGACTCAATATTATGATCCTTAATATGCATGGTGTGTTTTTAAAATGTTACGATCATGTTCCAATATAATCATTATCATTTTATGCTTATATATATCCCATGTTAAACCTTACTAAGAATTTTATCTCACCTATTTTTATGTTTCCCTTTCCCTTTTTATGAAGAACGGTTTTTTAGTAAGAGTAATAAATGGTAAGATCACTATGGAAGACATTGAATATCATTCATGAATTGAGGTGATTGATTTTCCTATTTCAAAATGAACTAAAATAGTATATTCATCACGTATTTGTATTTGTAATGTAATGAATATTCATCTAAAAAGATGTAATATCCATATATGAGAAGCCTAGGTTGTTAATGTTGTCATCATAGAAATAGTTGAGTTATATTTTGGAAACTATGATGAGAAACATTATTGAGAACCATAGGGAAATTTATAATGATATGTTTAGGCATGTTTATATGGAAAAGTTTAAGGATGAGTCAATATGTAAAAAAATTATCTGAAATTTTGGTAAAGGATAGAGTGAGTGGTTTCCAAGAAATTGTATCCTGTGTTAGATGCTACAATTTGATGTGGCCATGGCATAGAGCTTTATAGGTGTAATAACTCGAAGAAGGGTGCATTGAGTAGGACTAAGTCATCATCTAGTGTATCATAATGGGCCTTACTAAAAACCTAGATTTTAAATTTTGTTTGAGATGACATGGAAATTAAAAACTCATTACAACTCATAATGAATGATTCAATTTGATAATGACTATGAATGGAATAAATTAAGCATGAGGTGATAGATATTGAGAAGATATTGTATTTATTTAGACCCACCATATGTGTATTTTCATGATTATGTGGTTCCCAACTATAATTAGTGTTTTGAACACTATGGTTTTGGTTTTAGTCGATTGATGGGACCTGAATGAAATGAGTTAATGTTGATTGTGATAGGATGTGCAATGATTTTCTTCCAGATCAAACAATCATAATTGGATTCGGAATGAAGAATATTATTATTATGATAAAAAAATATTCTTAGGATATGAATCATATTGATAAATCAAATGTGTTTATTAGGGAATAATATTCTATAAATTCCTTCATGGTGAAACAACTAGATTATTTTACTGGGTCTCTAGTCTACTAGTTTTTGGGAAATGGATCAACTCCAATGAAATGTTATTTTATGTGGTAACTGAGGCCTAGCCATTGTAATGGTAGGAATGAATATAACTTACTAAAAAATATTATACATTTTCGTTAAATTATTTTACATTTATCCAATAATTTTTTGAGGCTTAAAATAAGAAAGATTCCATTTTTATGCATAAATACTATAATATTCTTTAAAAGGGTCGTTTTACTGCCTTTAGAAAAAGAACCCTTCTTAAATCTAGTTTTTGTCACATTTATATGTTATATTTGACAAAATAATATTCTTCTTTATACTTGGGACAATAAAATTTACTTTTCATGAAATTTTGGTATTTTTTGGATTATGTTCAATTTTTACTGAATAGTGAAAATACTGTATTTTATTTCAAAACTGCCTTTTAATATAATTTATTTATATGGTTATATTATCTTATTAATTTGTTTTAAAGTATAATTAAATTATGTTTTTACTATTTAATCAAATTTTGGTTATTGGAAGTAATTTCACTTTGAAATTGGATATAAACAAGTGTCATTCTTTTGATAGTTATTAATTTTTAAAAACGGGATTTTTGTTTTGACAGCAGAAATTAATTCTTAATTAATTTCTTCCAATTTTGTTTTTTGAATTTGAAAAAATTGATTCCATATTTGGAATCAGGAGATCCAAATTGTGTAAATAGGTTACTTTTATCTTTATACATTATGAATATTTACTTCAGAAAATATTTTATTTACCATGGGTAAAGGGTAAAAAGAGTAAATAAGGGTAAGAAATAATTTAATAATAATATTAAATTTAACATAAAATGTGTCCTAACCCTATTGGCTGATAAATTTCCGACTATGGGCATCCTGTGGTCGATTTTGGGACCCCATGGAACAACATAAGATTGATAAAGACACATTATATTAATTAATTTAATATAATGACAAAAATGGCATAAACATATATCTTTTAGTAAATAAATTTTGACATGGGGTTATGTAACTTATAACTTCAACAATAAATATTAATTGAAAATATAAAATCATTTCCTACATCATGGAATTTTTTTATAATTTTTAAACATCAGGTAAATAATATTACTTATGACCCAATAATGATGCATTGTTTACCTCATTAATGTATGATTTAAATAAATAAGATAATAAAACTCTAAAAAATATCCTAAACCTATCCAATTATTATTGGATGAGTTTATTTCAAAAATTAGACATCTTATCTTTGACTTTAATGAGTTTTGGACCTTTAGAAACCGAAAATCATTATATTATAAAATAATACTTTCAAACTTTCATAAAGAGCCGCTCCCCCCCTTATAAAAAGCCATCACCTCTAACCCATTACTCACAACTCTCAAGCCACGTGTATCATCCAATATCTTCCCAATTAATCTTTCTACAGCTCTATATTCCACCGATATTATTTACCTTAGGCTGAATTCACTTCATGAAATCTTTTTGGTTCAAATCAATGTGAGTTACCTGATTTAAAGGTAACATCTTCTCTTAAGTTTCTTCCATTTATTTTACTTCACCAACACCCTAAACTCTCTTTATTACATTATTTTATAACAAAACCAGTATCCTAAATATACTAGGATTTTGTTATAAGAAGGATTCAAACTACACATCCACAAAACTCAATCTAATTGATACAACCATATTTTTCCTGTGGATAGAGAACTACTACCTCACGAAACGATGATTGTTCAAATATCTCTAATCGCCTCTCATGGTTGACATTATGATGGAACTATATTTTTATATGATATATATTATTTTTATGTTTTCTCTATGATTCTGTGTTTTTTTTATTTACAAACATACCTTTATGCTTTCCAATATGTGTAAACACGATAATTTCATTTGAGAAATTGCAGACTACCACCCCTGAAAGTGATAAGATTCATTCATAACATACATGGAATTTATAAAGGACAGAGTAATGTAATTATTAAACATATATGTCATATGATACTATAATTATAATATAACTATGTATCATTATGATTTAATTCCATTAAATATGAAATATAAATGAAATTATCGTTCATGTGTATGTAAGACATACCTTCTCCATGAACAGAACATTTCATTTATTATCTCCAAACCTCGTGTACTATTATAAATATATATATAAATAGTAGAAATATATTATATATATGATATCTAAATCATGAATATCATTCAGGAGATATTGTAATTTTTACCACAAGGACAACTTGTAATTAAATGAAGTTTATTTTTGACACTAGTTCCGAACATCAGAAAAATGTTTGAAATGAACTACAAAAATTAACTAATTTTTATAGAAAGTTAATAAGAGATATAAGAGGAATAATAAAATTGAAAAATTTTCATAGTAATGTATAAATTAACTTATGTTTATTATTCCGGATGAACAAAGAACATACAAGACAAATCAAACTTGAGGTTAGGGGTTTTTTATCTCTCTTTTAATTCCGTGATATTTCCATTATTCACCACTTAAAATGACCTTATTAGTTAATATTAATTTTTATAATTACTAACAATATGGAATCAATTTATTAAAATTAAATTCAAAATAGTTTCATAATTTATTATTTTTGAAAAACCCACTGATATAGAATAAATTCGGGTTGTCATAATGTGTACGTTTTGAGCTTCATATGATTTTATTTTAACTCTATGATTAATAATAATAATTTAATGAATTTGCATTAATATTAATTGACATATTATCCAACAATTTTATTTCAAAATATCCTAATTAGTGAATATTTTAAATTATTATTATGGATAATTATTATGCACTTTAAAACTATTTTTCTGAAAAATATCATTCTAAACCAAAAAAAAACATACTATAATCCAATATAAAGATCAATCGAAATAAATAATTTGAATAATTTTATCCCAGAAAATTAATTAGGTTACTTGAAATTATATTCTTAATATAATGGTACTTTTATGTTTTTTAATTTATTGAAAATAAATAATTTTTTTAAAAAATAAATATTTTTCACTATTCACTAAAAAAATAAATATTTTCAAAAAAATAAAAAAATTTATTTCAATGTTAGTTTTTAAATTATTAAATCATAAATATATTTCATGTTAACAAATAAAGGTTCGTAAAAGTTCCAAAATTTTATTCTAATATTTCTTTATAAAAACCAATAAATAATAATTTTAAAGAAAACATATTTAAAAAAATAAACATACATTAGGTAAAATTTATTTATATTTTACTAATTATTTATATATAAATTATGTTTACCTGAATATATATATAATAAATTATTTAATATAATTCATACTAACTAATTTGAGGGTTGTGTTATAACGGTTTTATATATCGTTTGATGTTTAAGATCAGTGTTGTGTGTGGAACAAGCTAATGTAAATAGTTTCATTTTCCAAAATATCTATAACATCCTGATATCATAAAAATTAAAGGATCTGATTGATAACATAAAAGATAAAAAACAAAGAGGTTCAAGGAGCAATGAAGTGTTATTATTTAACCGTGAATATTATAACCAAGTAGTTAAATAGGTGTTAATGAACATTCTTAAGAAAATAATGAATTATATAATTTTCGTACTAATTTCTAATGTATTAATTAATGTGTTTTATATATGTACTATATTATTTTGAAAATTTAATTTATTCTTCAAAAATATGTTTTTTTCATAAATTTTTTCTTGTTTTAATGACTAAATACTATAATTATGTTTTCAAATTTCTATAAAATTTATTTGAAACAATAATTTTATATTTGAATTGATATTTTGAAAATTATATCAGAATTAATTTTTGACAATTTTATAAAAAAATTAATTTTTCATGGAACAATGAAAAATATATTTTTTTATAATGAAATTTCTTTTTAAAGTATGTAAAATGAAAAATATATTATTATTGGATTTAAATTTTAATTAATAACATTAGATTTAATGTTATAGGAATATTTTATTTAAATGGATTTTATACTTAAATTTTTTAATAAACACATTAAATATTTTAAAAAGGCCATTTTACAAAAAATATTCTTTTTATTTCATTTTGTTAGTTTTATTTTTCATTAAATTCTACTACATATGTGTTTTGAATTTTTAAATATTTATTTCTTATTTGTAATCATGGGATCCATATTTAAAAAATATGGATCTTTTATATTTGTGTAAAATATGAATTGTAAAGATATTTTTTTTATGACTATAGTACTAAGTAAATCTTGTAGTTTAAGTAACAAATTAAATGATAAAACCATCAAATGAAACTAAGACATAAATAAATCTTATTTTCTAAATATATATTTACCATAATCTTATTTGTGTAGAATTTATAACCATTTGGGATCCCATGGATGATAATATGTCGCTTATAGTATTTTATTTAAATAAAAGTCAAACACGACACACTTTTGTTTTTAATAAGTGTAATAATTTTAATATTATGTATTCCAAAAGATCTCTTTGAATATAAATTTTATTGTAAAATATAACTTATTTATCTTCACCATGGTAATTTATTTTTAATTTTTCAGGAGGTAAATAGCTACTTTAACTGTTTTCACAACATAGATGTCGTAATTAATTATTTAATTAGTAGAAAAGTAAAGTAGATGATATTAAAAATATTAGAATAAATAGAATTGGGGATAATTGATATTATACACGAATTTTATAGATGATTTTTTAGGTTGGAGATGTATTAATATATATTTGTATATAATATATGTAATCCGAATTATTTTAATTCTAATGTAATGAATAGTTATAAAAATTATCATTATTGATATTTTATATTAAATTATATTTTATCAACAGATATACAATTACAAAAATAATTGATTCTTCCATTAAATTAGGATATGGTCTATAATGACATAATGTTAAATTTATGACCTCTTTTGGCCATTTATAGTTACTATATTAACCCTCAATGTGTAAAAAAAGCATGTTGTCTCAGTAAGTTTTAAAATGTATAATGTGGGGTTAAAACCAATTTATAAGGGCACAAATATGACCTAAAATTGTCTATAATTTATTTAATGTGAGTATTGAAACATACTCACATCCTATAATATAAATAAATTGGTTTTTTTATTTCTAATTTAATAGTTATTTATATTAATATAATATTTTTAAAAATACAAAGAGTGCCCCTCACCTCTTTTATAAAAGGGATCATATTATAATCAATCATTCACACTTCAGAGACCATTTTTTTAAAAACCTTCCAAATTCAGTAACTATAATCCATTCAATAATTTTAGATGTATTGGGTTTGTAATAATAAGAATCATTTAGGTTGTAAGTAGTTTGAAAATGGAGTTTTTCAAAAGAATAGGTTTTGTTTTTAATGGATTGTTTATGTTTTTTTCATATACACCATTCAAATCTTATTAGACCAAGATAAAATATTAAAACTCTTATTGAAAATATACATAGATATTATTATTAGAGTTTTATAACCTATACCAATCACTTATTCAATCAAAAAGGAAACAAAAATATCATTCATGTGTTTGACATGCTACCTCCTCATAAACTAATATAATTTTATTATATCACAGTCTCTCTTTACTATTTATAATGGTGGAAATAACATTTATATAACATATTAATTACATATTTATCATTATAAAAAGATAATTTATTGTCTTAATTATGACATTTCCATTCACTAATGATGGATAATGTTCTTCGTGCGTATGTGTTCGCTATCACCTCCACAAAGCGATGTAGTTCATTTTTTCAAGATAACAGATGGATAATGTATATATATATATATATATGTTTAATGAGGTAAAATTATATATATATATATATATATGATATTATTATCATTATTTAATTATAAAATAAGTATTAACCTCTTTCCGTAAAGATCGTTGAAAAATGGAAACATTACTCGTGAATATATATAACCTACAATCACAATGATTATAAAACAGTTAATTTTTCATAAATATATTTAAGGGTCTTGTTTAAAATTATAATTATTGCATTTTACAAATAATTACAAAATTAATTTTATTAAGGATATGATTAAATTATTATCACTTTGACTAATCTCATCACACCAAAGTCATTATGTATATATAAACTAGATATCATCAAAATGTCTGAAGATAACATAAATGATAAATTTATTTTATAAAACACAATAATTTTCTATATAAAAGGAATAAAAAACATGAAAATGTTTCTCAAGAATATTTAAATTAAAAAATATTTGTTAATCATGAATATAAAAAACAAATGTGACGTGTCAGAATCAAGGTAACATCCTTTCTTTTATTTTTTTAAAAGATTCCATTAAAAATATAATTTTCATCCATTTCTATATTTTTTAAATGTGTTTAAAAGAATGTTTTAATTATTCTTCATTTATTTTTTATTAATAAATTTCAAATATTTACGTTTAAAAAAATTTCTCGATTAATTTTATATTTTCCAAATGAGTTATATAGTGACTTTTCTGAAAAACAAAATATGGAAGAAATGATTTTCTCAATATATATCATGACTAGTTTTTCCATCCATCAGGATTCCATAATTAATTGATTTTCACAGAATGGTTTTTCAAATTTATTTTCAAATAAAATTGTTTCATTATTATATGGATGTTTCTTTGATTTTGAAAGTATTTTTAAATTAAAATGGTATTTTGATATTCTAAAGAGTTTTCTATATGGGTTAAATATATTCTACCAGGATTTTTATTCAATATATATTCCTTATATATTAGATTTATAAATTTTTGAGTCCCATTATATATGATGGTTGACGCTATTATTGATTATATGATGGGTACACCTTGATATCACTCCAATACATTGGGTTATCCAATGGTTGATGTAAATCGTATTCATTTTACATTTCTAAGAGTTATTAAAAGAGTGATATTATAATTATTTCCCAAGTATCCTACATGAATTTTTTATTCAATATTATTATTTTTATATAAATCATTAATATCAATTGTTAGTCTAAATAACATTTTTCTATTAAACTAATGATTATAACCTTTTAGTGTCAAAATGTATATTTTAAAAGAAAATTATTTTAATGGGTATTTCTATATTCCATTGGGCTAATGGATTTTATTATTTTTTGTCCCATAATATGATTTTTTTTATATCTCATGTATTGAAATATTTTCACTCAATTTATGGATTTCAATTGAAAAAGAAGAATAACCCATGTTTAATGTTGTGAAAATTTGTCATGAAATGAAACCATTTTTTATTTATGAATGTTTTTTGGGTGTAAAAATGGATATTGAGTAGGTGTGTTTAATTTTTATTATATGGGTTTATATGTAATAGTTATTACATAATTATTAAATCTATAAATTAAATGATCCTGAGTATTATAAAAATGTGATTTTTAGTTCAAAAAAACTACAATAGGTAATGTTTAAGGTTTGGTACGTGAAATTGTTATCATAGGTGGATATCAATAAATTTAGATATTAAGATGTTTTTACGGGTGGCAATCTGAAGTGTTATCAATTAAATCATAGGCTTATAAGTTTAAGGTTTATAATGTGTTCAACTTTATAGATGCCCCTTTTCATGGTTTAATGGGTGGGTGAGTAAGATTATTAAGTGTATATTGAGATTCATTTACGTTAATACTACAATTTGGTTCAGTATATGTTTTATATAATATGTTATATGAATAATAATTATATTAATTTTTCTGTAAATATATTTAAATTTATTAGTATCCATTATCATTTATTTGATTATTGATTTCATGTTAAATATGTGTTATAACATTTTGGGGTGAAGAATAAAATTTATGTTATAACCATTCAGGTAAAAAAATCCTTTCATATAGAATATATTATGGTTTTATAGGTGAAACGTGAGGCCTTTCACAATGGGGCGATACTCTTTTATTGAAAAAGGTCAATCAAGATTACAATAGTCTGAAGAGACAAGTTTTACATTGATCCCTCTAGAAAAGGTGAATGAGATCATCAATAATCTAATCAGACCACATATGGTTATTAACACTAGAACCATTTATAATACACTCATAATATAATTATCCTACATGTAGGCATGCATGGTAATGTTTCAAAAGATAAGAGACAAAACAAGAAATATATTCATCTATGGGAAAATATACATGAATAATGAGTAGCACCAATCCTAATGTCTTGAATAATGATATTTCAGTCACATTTCAGCCAATGGTTGTTCTAATCCCACTACTTGTATTTTTTAAAAGCAATGATGACACCCATAATTTCATTATCAAAGTAAGAAGCCACACCACATGATCCATAAATACATCCTTAGATAATACCGTGATGGTCCATAAAGAGATAACCATAACCATATAGACTAAGATTACCATTCGATGCCCAATAAATTTTAATAATAATCTAATATACAAAAGGAATATTCCTAATGCCATAAAATGATTCAAGTGGATGACAAAAAATCCCACTAATACCAATAATCTTACGTATTTAATGACCATGAATTGAAATTTGATAAAAATCCCTTCGATGGGGATTGAATTCTCTAAAATCTACTAGTAATAGTTCCGAATTAGAATACAAAATAAAGTTTCATGATCTTGGATTCGTTTTTTTAGGAGGTTTTTAATTTTATTGAACTTTATAATTATTGTATTAATATTTAAAAAAAAAAGAAAAACCCCATGAGGGATGGAAAATTTTCATGTATGAAAATGATACGAGGATTGAACCCACCAGAAAAATGTGGTAAGGATGTGTCACCTACCATTGTCCTACATGATATACTAGTTAGTATGAAATTAGTTTTTGGAAATAATTATCACCACATGGAGTCTATGTGATTTATTAAATTACATTTTAAGCACGATATAAAAAGTGTGATTGATGAAATATGAAGATAAATTTTAAAAATTATATTGGAAGAGTATGTGTTCAACAGGAGAAAAAGATGAGTTTCTAGTAGAATTTTTTAAGGATGTAATTATTCATGACTAGAAATTAAACATCATTATTTTTTTACTCTATAATGTAAAATAATTTCCTAGAATTTGGAAAATAATTTTGTATCAAAAGATATTATCCATTTACGTTTCTTATAGTGAAAATAATGACATTATCACTAATCATAGATTTGTGATAATGTGATAGTAAAATTTATCATGAACTTGTTCTCCATGAATATTTATCAGTTCGTGGGAGTTAATTTTTTACTTCTATTTTCAAGGAAACCAATTATGTGTTTTTTTGATATGACATTATTACTACTATTTCACTCTATCAATGTAGATGTTTTATTAACCCTTTTTATGATGTGGGATTTCAATAAATGTATTTTGAATAGTAAAAACATGGATACCAATCCTAAGTTCAAGTTGTATATATGAAATTTATTAAAGGTGGAGAATGTTACATAGCTAGATTAAAAATATGAAATAAAATTTTTCATAGCATACATGATACACTATATCGAACATAAATGAATGAAAAAATATAATTATTTAAATGTGTGTATTATAACATAGTTGTTAAATAGGTGAGAATGAATAGAAATAATGTAATAAATAAATATATAATGTTCATAAAAAAATTATAATTTATTAATTACTTAATTTTAAATCTGTACTAGTTTTTTTCTAAATATATTTTTACTCAAAAATATAAATTTTCATAAAACAATGGGTTTTATAGAATTTAATGTTTAAAAATTATAATTTATATTTACTTGTTATATAAAATTTATTTGAAAAATAAATTTTATTTACTAATTTTGGAATATAAAAATTTTCATAGGATAATTTTTTGGGAATAATAAATGAATATATATTTTCATGGGAAATTGATATATAATAGTTTTTAGTGAAAAATGTATTTTATTTTAATTAATTTAAAAATTAAAATTATGTTTTTATTAGTTTTAAAATTTAATTTATTCTTTTTGAATTAAAATTGTCCAATTACTATTTTCGAAATAAATTTCATAATTCTATTTAGTATAAACCCATATTGTATTTTATATTTTCATTTTACCAAAAAATTGATTTTCGTTGTGTTTTTTCCATTTGAATTGAAATTAAATTATTTGACTTAAATATTATGATTTCAAAAAAATGGATTCAATATCTGAAATAAATGGGTCCAAATTTTGTAAATATTTCCCATTATTTTTTTTAAACAATATGAATAGTAACTTTTATAATTTTTATTATGATGACAACGAGTAAAATTTTAATTTACTATTCTAATATATTGATAATAACCATAAAATGTACCAAATTCTTAATTAAATCTTATCAGAATAGTAAATCTCGACCATAATCATCCAAGTGTCAAATTTATGAAATTTTGTGGCCACAAGGTTAATATTATGGCCTTAATAGTATTTAATATAACAAAATGCAGAGCATCTCACACACTTATTTTTAATAAATGAAATATTTTTAATATTGTGTTATCTAGATGAGATATATGATTGTATATAGTATTTTTATAACGACCCATACTTTACATACATTGTTAATACTTCAAAATTGAAGCACACTTATTACAACATATGATAAAACCACAAAGGACCGTATAGGTATAGTGTCTTTAGAAACTGGGAAACATAAACAACTGATTCATAAATCTTCTACAGTGTCTCCCATTTATTTCATCATATCTAGGGTCCCTTTTAGCATATTCTACTTAATATCCATCTTCCTGACCTGGGGAAAAGAAAACATAAAAGGGTGAGCTCAAATGCTCAGCAAGGGCAAATAAAGGAAATAAAAATCATATCATATCTTTATGAAAATCAAAACCTGCAAAAGAGATCATAATATCTTAACATGGAATAAATCATAGAAGTGAAAATGAGATCCCCATAATCATAACATAAAACTTGAAACTTTGTGGCATGCACACATAATCATGGAAAATCATTTCTTGTTAGTCATGACTTATTGCCAAGACCATCTTAGTGGACAAAGTCCCTTTCTGAACCGAGTTCACTCCTCGTTTCAGTCCTGTATCACTGAACCGAAATAACCTTCCGTTCCAGCCATGTCTATCTCATGAGATATAAAATCATTACCCAATGCATTGGAGGGAGATATAGGTCCCACCCATCTTATAATGAATCCTTTCTTATGTGTGCCACATAATCATAAAACATACATCATCGCATAACACATGTAACAAAAAATGGGATTCTTGAAACATCATGACATCATAAATCAATTCATATAAGATAAAGGAATTCATAAAAATGTTTCCATCACAACATAATCAAATCCATGTAATATTAGGGATAAAATCAGAACCCTTTTATTATCTTAGATGGAAAATAATTTTGATAAAATACTTGAACTCCATTCTTGAGGAAAATATCCTTTCTACTTCAAAAATACTTTTCCTTTCTTAACATGTCGTACAATTATAAACTAAAAGAAGTTGATTAAAAATAAACTTAAAAACATGAAAAGGAAACTTCTTGGAAATAATGTTTTATAAATCCATTCATGCCGTATAAGTTAAAAAAAACATTCTTCGTACTTTTGTCGGAAAAGTCAAAAAAGTACCTCGTACGGAAAAACGACAAAAGATTCCTTTCATATTCTTTACTAAAAACTCACATAAGGGTAAAATTGGATTTAAACTATTGCAAGTGGATGGAAACAATATTACATATTGAGGGAACATGGATGTGGATGATAAAATACACCCCAGTAAATACTTACGAATAAACAATCTCGGATAAAAATGAGATTGTGATATTTCCCTTACCTTAGGTCCGATTTGCTTTGTACGTGTCCGAAGCTCCTGTATAATGGTTTAAATAATGTTATTGACTTATTCCAGAATCATACATGTTGATATGATATCATATATGGTCATATTATTAGCTTTTTGTTAGTAATATTTCATTGTTACTTGTTACTCGGGTCTTTATAACTTTTCGTTCTTATGCGTGTTTTGTCGAATAAATTCTTATTCTTATCTTTAGGTTATAGATAATTCATTTACAGAATGGTATTAGTGTAGTATATACCATATTCATTCATTCAATTCATTTATATAATCATTATGAAATGAAGATCATGTAGAACGAGTCGCATCACATCGTGGAGACGGTATTCCGTACGTACGCACGAGTGATGATATCGTTCCTATGATCGTGGAATTGTATTGGAGTATATATATATATTATTTCAGTATCAATATTACTTCATAATAATCATATATAGTTACTTATTACACCATTATAACCATCCTTGTAAGGTGATGGTGGAAAAATAGATTACACCACGGCGTGGAGACGGTATTCCGTACGTACGCACGCGCGGTGATTTCATTTTTCCGTAGGATGGATAGAAGGTGAATTAGGGTTGTTTCATATTTATAATAACATATCAGTATGTAAGTAATACTGATGTTATTACTTTGTCATGAAACAACTAAAGAAGAAGAAGTTGAAGACGAAAGAAATTGAAAAGATCGGTAATCGATATTACCTCTTCTTTGGAACGCCTCTTTGAATCCTCCACTTAAGGAACTAAGATTGGTCTTTGGAGAAGACCAGGACCTCTAGGATTATTCTATGGAAGTGGAGAGGATAAAATGGCAGGGGTTGGCCGAGCTTGAGTGCTCAATTTGGTGTGAGGAGGAGGGGGAGGAGGTGTCCTTTTATAAGGGAGGAGAGGGGCACCTTAGGAATTTCTCAAAATATTATTTTATATTAAAGTCAAAATCGGTTTATAATGGTTCCAAAGGGTCTTATTTCGAAGCTAAAGTGGGGAAGGGTCGAAATCCCATCAACCAATAGGATTTAGACAAGTTTAGGGTATTATTTTAACCTTATCAATTAGATTTAACTCTAAGTTAAATAATTTAACTTTTACCGTGTCTTTTTGTTTTCTTTCACTATATGGTTAATACACTTACTATAACATGCCAAACGAACCCCAAATTGTTTATTATTAATATATATATCCTTATCTAAGTCATTTGGCCGAACCTTAGATTTTTAGGAATAAAATAACAATTAGTAATATAATATTTGATTTAAAAACTATTTTGTGTCAATTTTGACACTATTTGATATATGATTTTTGTGAAAGTCATAACAGAATTATATGTTCGAACCAAGTTGATTAAATCAACATTAATATATCATAGTAACCTAGAAAATTATTGTAATTCATAAAAAGTGTCAAATTACATTTATTTTGGTGATTATAACATCAATTTTGTCAATATTTTGTTAACAAGATAATTACTGCATCATCTTTGTGTCATAAATAAATTAAATTATTTGATGTCTAAAAATTACAAATAAAATACCATCATGTAGGAAATCTTTTTAGCTTTCTAATGAATATTTACAATCGAATTTATCTTATGTATAAACCCATATTAAAAATGATTTACTTATTAAACTTTGATTTTAACTATTTTAACCCTTCTTTAAATAAATTAATAATAAATGTCCTAATCTAATCCAAGTGGGCCTAAATGGTCATATTTTATTCCTAAGTTTGTTTTTGGTCGAATTACACTTGTCCAATAGAATTAGGACATGTGTTAGGGTAATATTGATATCATATTTACCCTTAGTTACCCTATTTACTATTAACCGCGGTAAAAAATAGTAAAAAGTTACTATTCACCAAAAATTATTTTCATCTCATTGAACCACATTTTAGTCCTTGATATTAACCGTGTCTCTCGGATTTTTGAAATTCCATTCACAGAAGCGGTAAAATTAAGTTTTATGCAAAATTCGGTTTTTAACCTACCACTTAGTGGTTTCACTATTCATCAAAAATTGAAAGTTTTCAGAAAAATACCAAAATTTCACCCTAGGCTAATTTCGATATTCTGAGTCCAAAAATGAAGTCCATTTTGAAAAATAAAATTTATAAAATTTCAAAAAGTGGTTATTACTATTCATAACGGCTAGTTTTAATAGCATATTGTTATTTAGTGAAACTCGGTATTGCGTACGACGAAAGCTATCGAGGAAGGTCGCGATTGCGTGTAAAGCAAGCCAAGCAAGTGCTGTGTAGAAAAAGATTCCTTTGATGATTTATATAACATAAAAGTCTCGGGTGTTACATTCTACCCCCCTTAAAAAGAATTTCGCCCTCGAAATTCGTCACTTTGTAACAAACAGATGAGGATACTTCTCCTTCATCATATCCTCAAGCTCCCATGTAGCTTCTTCAAGTTGGTGGTTCCTCCATAAAACTTTCACCAAGCGAGTGGTCTTGTTTCGTAGGACTTTTTCGCTACGATCCAGAATCTCTATCGGCTGTTCTTCATAAGAAAGATCTTGCTCCAGCGGTACAACTTCTGAGCTGAGTACATGTGAAGGATCTGGTATGTACTTTCTCAGGAGAGATACATGGAACACATCGTGAACTTGAGAGAGATTCGGTGGAAGCGCCAATCGGTAAGCTACCTTCCCAACACGATCCAGTATTTCAAAAGGACCGATATATCTAGGGCTCAACTTCCCCTTCTTTCCAAATCTCATAACCCTCTTCCAGGGAGATATTCGTAAGAACACTTTATCGCCCACTTCAAACTCTAGGTCTTTTCTTCGGTTGTCGGCATAACTTTTCTGTCGACTCTGAGCTGCTCTTATGTGTTGTTGAATAGATCTGACCTTTTCTACCATTTCATCAACGAGATCAGGTCCTAATAGCTTTCTTTCCCCAACTTCATCCCAGCAAGTTGGAGTCCTACATTTCTTTCCATAGAGAGCTTCATAAGGAGCCATCTGAATACTGGAGTGAAAGCTATTATTATAAGAAAATTCCACCAAAGGTAGGTGTTGATCCCAACCTCCTTTGAAATCCATAGAGCAAGCTCTCAACATATCTTCTAGGGTTTGAATTTTTCTCTCAGACTGACCGTCTGTCTGGGGATGATAAGCAGTGCTGAAACTCAACTCTGTATCCAGAGTATGCTGAAGACTTCGCCAGAACTTCGAGGTAAATCTCGGATCCCGATCAGATATAATAGAAAGTGGTACTCCATGCAATCTTACCACTTCCTTTACATATATCCTGGCAAGCTGATCTAGAGAGAAATCCTCTCTAATAGGAATGAAGTGTGCAGACTTTGTAAGACGATCAACTATGACCCAGATAGCATTATTGCCTTTGGATGTTTTAGGAAGTCCTGTGACAAAGTCCATAGTGATGTTTTCCCATTTCCATTCGGGTATGGGTAATGGTTGTAACATCCCCTTAGACTTCTGTCTCTCAGCTTTAACTTGTTGACAAACCAAGCATCGAGAGACATATTCAGCAACATCTCTTTTCATGCCATCCCACCAGAAGTACTCTTTCAGGTCCCTATACATCTTCGTACTTCCAGGATGAATAGAGAATGATGAACTATGAGCCTCATCCAGCAGCTCCTTCTTTAATTCGGGGATGGGAGGAACACAAACCCGATTCCGGAACTTTATTATCCCATCACAATCAAGGTTGAATTCAGGAACATTTCTCACCTTCTTTTGTAACTCGACATCTTCTTTCTGTGCCTCTTTAATCTTCACATGTATAGATGGTTGAACATTCATTTGAGAAAGATAAGATTTTTCCCTTTCCGTTATAATTCCAAGATCCATCCTTTGTAAATCCATAAATATTGGATCTTTTGTGATCCTCATCATGGATAAACTAGCATGGTCTTGTCGACTTAATGCATCTGCCACCTTGTTTGCTTTCCCAGGGTGGTAATGGATTGAGCAGTCATAATCCTTAATCAGCTCCAACCATCTTCTTTGACGCATATTCAACTCCTTTTGTGTGAAAATATACTTTAAACTTTTATGATCAGTATAAATATCACACCTTTCACCATAAAGGTAATGCCTCCAGATCTTTAATGCAAAGATTACCGCAGCCAACTCCAAATCATGTGTTGGGTAATTTTGCTCATGGATTTTCAACTGTCGTGAGGCATAAGCTATCACCATATCATTTTGCATAAGAACACACCCCAATCCCTTCTTGGATGCATCACTATAGATCACAAACCTTTCTCCACTACAAGGCAGTGTGAGCACAGGTGCACTGGATAACCTTCTTTTCAACTCCTTGAAATTCTCTTCACATTCCTCTGTCCAGACAAACTTGAATCCTTTCCGAGTCAACTTGGTGAGGGGATTAGATAATCGTGAAAAATCTTTTACAAAACGTCGATAATATCCAGCCAAACCAAGAAAACTTCGGATCTCAGTTACTGTTGTTGGTCTCGACCATCTTTCGATAACCTCTGTTTTTGCTGGATCCACAGATATCCCCTCTTTTGAGATTATGTGACCCAAAAATGCAACTTTTTGAAGCCAAAATTCACACTTGGTAAATTTGGCATAAAGCTTCTCCTTTCTCAGGGTCTTCAATATAATTCTCAAGTGATCTTCATGTTCTTCCTTGCTCTTTGAATAGACAAGAATATCGTCTATAAAGACTACCACAAATTGATCAAGATAGTCTCTAAAGACTCTATTCATTAG
The DNA here is from genome assembly GCA_963277665.1 of Viscum album. Classification (NCBI taxonomy): domain Eukaryota; kingdom Viridiplantae; phylum Streptophyta; class Magnoliopsida; order Santalales; family Viscaceae; genus Viscum; species Viscum album. The sequence goes on from CAUJRU010002042.1 coordinate 26,380, forward strand.
ATCCATGAAGATAGCAGGGGCATTAGTAAGACCAAATGGCATCACTATAAATTCATAGTGTCCATACCTTGTACGGAATGCCGTCTTTGGTATATCCTCTCTTTTGACCCTTAATTGATGATACCCTGAACGAAGATCAATCTTGGAAAAGTATTGAGCTCCGCGTAGTTGGTCAAACAAGTCATCAATGCGTGGGAGAGGATATTTGTTCTTGATAGTGATCTTGTTAAGTTCTCGATAATCAATGCAGAGTCTCATTGATCCATCTTTCTTCTTAACAAATAGAACAGGTGCTCCCCAAGGTGACGCACTAGGGCGTATGAATCCCTTATCAAGATTCTCTTGGAGTTGCTTTGTAGAGACCCGAAGCCTGACGTACATGGACATTACATTACTTTTGCGGAATACTTAGTACATAACAAAAACACACACACAAGGATCGTAATAGTTTAGTGTCTTTGGAAACTCCGAACGTAATCTTCTAATCGTGGTGAATGATCTTCAATATCTCCCATAAAGGTCATCCCTTTTTTTTACCTAAAACCTTTCTTTATATCCTGGGGAAAAGAAAACATAAAAGGGTGAGCTCAAATGCTCAGTAAGGGTAAACAAAAGAAATATCAATCACATCATATATATAAGAACATAGCTTTTGGAAATCTTAACCTGCAAAAAAGCTCATAATATCATAACATGGGATAAATCATAGAAGTGAAAATGAGATCACCATAATCATAACATGAAACTTAAAACTTTGTGGCATGCACACATAATCATGAAAAATCATTTCTTGTTAGTCATGACTCATTGCCAAGACTATCTTAGTGGACAAAGTCCCTTTCTGAATCGAGTAACCCTCGTTTCAGTCCTGTTTCACTGAACCGGTATAACCTACCATTTCAGCCATGTCTATCTCATGAGATATAAAATCTTTACCCAATGCATTGGAGGGAGATATAGGTCCCACCCATCTTATAATGAATCCTTTCTTATGTGTGCCACATAATCATAAAACATACATCATCGCATAACACATGTAACAAAAATGGGATTCTTGAAACATCATGACATCATAAATCAATTCATATAAGATAAAGGAATTCATAAAAATGTTTCCATCACAACATAATCAAATCCATGTAATAATAGGGATAAAAACAGAACCCTTTTATTATCTTATATGGAAAATAATTTTGATAAAATACTTGAACACCATTCTTGAGGAAAATATCCTTTCTTCGTCAAAAACACTTTTCTTTTCTTAATATGTCATACAATTATAAACTAAAAGAAGTTGATTAAAAATAAACTTTAAAACTTGTAAAGGAAGCTTCTTGGAAATAATGTTTTAAAAATCCATTCTTGCCGTATAAGTTAAAAAAAACATTCTTCGTACTTTTGTCGGAAAAGTCAAAAAGTACCTCGTATGAAAAAAACGACAAAAGATTCCTTTCATGTTCTTTACTAAAAACTCACCGAAGGGTAAAATTGGCTTTAAACTATTGTAAGTGGATGGAAACAATATTACATGTTGAGGGAACATGGATGTGGATGATAAAATACACCCCAGTAAATACTTACGAATAAACAATCTCGGATAAAAATGAGATTGTGATATTTTCCCTTACCTTAGGTCCGATTTGCTTCGTATGTGTCCGAACCTCCTGTATAATGATTTAAATAATGTCATTGACTTATTACAGAATCATATTCATTGTTATGATATCATATATGGTTCACTTATGACATTATATTACCCGTTCTTTTGTAAATTCCATGTTAAAGAAGCGTTTTGGGTAAAATCGTTTCATTTATCGTAGGTGTTTTGACTTGTTGTTCTTGACATCATTATTACTTATATCATAATTTACTTACTTCCAGAATATAAAATATGATTTATATATCATATATATTCAGTATATATATATATAATAGGTAGATAAATAAAATGAAAAACACCGTTCATGGAGACGGTAGTCCGTACGTACGCATGAACGCTGTTTTCCTTTCCTTATTGTCTTGAAATGGAAGTAAGTAGATGACATACATATGTATATATATATACATAAATCCAGTAGCTTTATAATGTCATATATTTCATTATTATTTCTTATATATACATTATAATCATTCTTAAATGGTTAACATGGAGAATGAATCTCATCGCGTCGTGGAGACGGTAGTCCGTACGTACGCACGAGCGATGATATCATTCCTATAAATATTGAATTGAATTGGAGTGGATTATACAATATATCAGAATCAATATGATGTTGTAATAACTATGTATAGTTATTCTTTACACCATTATACCCATCCATGTAAGGTGGTGGTGGAAAATAGATTACACCACGGCGTGGAGACGGTATTCCGTACGTACGCACGCGCGGTGATTTCTTTTTCCGTAGGATGGATAGATGGTGAAATAGGGTTGTTTCATACTTATAATAACATATCAGTATATGAGTGATACTGATGTTATTACTTCATAATGAAACAACCTAAGAAGAAGAAGTGGAAGAAGAAATAAAGATGAAAGAATTGGTAACGGTAATTACCTCTTCTTTGAAGTTCCTCTTTGAGACCTCCTCTTAGGGCACTAGAATTGGTCTTTGAGGAAGACCAGAACCACTAGGATGTTGCTAGGGAAGTGGAGAAGAGATTTTGGCAGGGGTTGTCCGAGCTTGAGTGCTCAAATTGGTGTGAGGAGGAGGGGGAGGAGGTACCCTTTTATAAGGGATGAGAGGGGCACCTTAGGAATTCTTAAAAATATTAATTTATAATAAATCTAACCCCACTTAAAAACCTCCAAAAATGACTCATATTCGAAGATTAGATGAGATAGGGTTGTAATCTCATCAGCCAATCAAATTTAGACATGTTTGGATCTTATTTTAAACCTTATCATTTTGATTTATCCTTATTTAATCTATTTGAGTTTATTTGTGGTAATAAAATTCTAAATTTTAAATTATAACAAATAATTACTTATTTGTTGTGAATTTTCCATAATTGTTTACTCTATAACATTATAGACCATATAAATATAAATTTATAATTTTTAAATACTTTTGTGATTTTTCAACAATTTTATAATATGTTATTTTTGTAAAATAACAATAGTGTCAATTTTGACACTATTCATTTATTTGAATTTAAATAAAATATATACAGAAGATATGTTCGAACTAAAAGCTTTAATATATTAATAAAAGGTCATATGTATCTATAAATATACTGTATCACATTAAATAGTTCATATAATATTTATTTTATTATTTTTAAAACCATTTATTTGGTTTATCTCTTAATAAAATAATTACTACATCATTTTTGTATAATTATTTAATATACTTATTTGTTGTATAAAAATTTAAAATAAAATTCTATGATGAAGATAAATATATTACCTTTCACAATAATACTTTTACTCGAATTTATCATCTTAAAATCACAATATTTAAATTGTTATATTTATTAAATTATGAAGGTGACAACTTTGGCATCATTTAAAATAAAATTATGTAAGTGTCATAATCGCTTTTATAAGGCTCCAAATGGTCAAATATTCGACCATTGGATGCTTATGGTTTACATTTACATGGACAATAAGTTTTGGTTAGGTATTTGTGCATTTCATAGTCACTATTAGTTTAATAAAAACAATATTCTTGATTTTTCACTAGATAAACAATTTCTGCATCACAATTGTGTCATAATTAATGATACTTATTTAATCCCTAAAAATTATAAATAAATTTATATGATGTAGATAATTTAATTATCTTTCTGGAGACTATTCATGTTCGAAGTGTCATGAAGTTTATCACTAAATTAAAATTAATATACTTATAATATTTAAGAGAGTGACATGTTGTCACTTTCTTTGGTTTTAATAATAATTAAGTTATTTTCATGGACAAATGTCCATTAAATGATTCTAATCCGACCCTTAGGTGATATGGGTCGACTTTTAGTCATCCAATAGGATTTTGACATTTGTTAGGGTAATTTTAAAATATTATATTTACCCTTAATTACCCGATTTACCTTTAACTATGGTAAATAAAATTTACCGTAGTTACTATTCATAATTCCCAAAAATAAAAAGTAGCTTATTAACATAATTTGGACCCACTGATTCCAAATATGGAATCCATTTTTTAAAATTCAATACACAGAAGTTGCAGAAATTAAATTAAAATTAATCCCGTTGTCGAATAAAAACGGGTTTTTGTTTAAAACATTGCAAAAGATTGAATTGATTTAACCTACGAATTCAAGGTAAAATCAATGCTAATGACATACATTATATTAAATGGTAAAAATATATTCTATTTATACTTTAAAACCATTCAATATTATAATTTAACAACATAAGATATTATGATGAAAAAAGTTGTTTTTAATTAAAATATAGCGTGTTTTTACTATTCATTAAAATGTGAAAGTTACCAGAATAATATGAAAAATTTATCCAAAGTAAATTTTTATTTCTTGATTCCAAAGAAGAATTTTATTTTGTCAAATTGAACATATAAACATGTCAAAAACCAGATTTAAAGTGGGTGCGCCATCAAAAGGCGGCAAAACTGCATTTTTTGAAAAATACTTATTTTACCCGAAAAATTTATTTTTTTCTTATACCATGTTCTAGAAATGTGTAAGATGAATAATAATGTTATAAAATTCAAAATTTAGTTAATATTATTCATAACGGCTAGTTCATGACAATATTATAATAATATAACATTGTTTATTAAAACCCGGTATTGCGTACAACACACGCTATCGAGGAAGGTCGTGATTGCGTGTAATGCAAGCCAAGTCAGGGTTGCGTGTTGTGAAAGAATCCTTCGTTGTTTCGTATAACAGAATCCAACCATATTTCATTTATACATTTAATATATATATATATATATATATATATATATACTCAATGTTGCGTAGAATAACTATTATCAAAATTGTGTGTAACACGGTCCAAGAATAGGGTTGCGTATACTGCAAGCTAATACGGTGTTGCGTATAGCGCAAGGTAATCTTGGTGTAGAATACAACATAAGACATTAATGAAATTAAAATAATATTTTTCATAAAATCTCGGGGTGTTACATTCTACCCCCCTTAAAATGAATTTCGCCCCCGAAATTCGTCGGGGTTATAAATGGTTTACTATTTGAAAGTTTCTTTGATAGAAACCCACATCGTAAAAAGGAATACCAAAACTTATCTTTAAAAACAGAAGTATGAAACGTAACGGTTACCCAAATAAACTAATCACTGGGTTTCCACATAGGTGAAAATATGGATATGGAAGAGAAATCTAACCATCATGTTCTGATGGAGAGTGGTAGAGGACATGGCTATGGAAAAGCCAGTAATCACAAATCCATAGATTTGTGATGATATAAGGTACAATCCAATTCATCAGGTATAAGATCACTAGGACAACATTTTTGGTTTTCAAGATCATTTCCCTAAAGTTGAAAATTTGAATTAGAATAAATACTTACTTCAATTTTGGTACAATCTCACTGTTGTTCGTGCCTTTAACAATTTCCACTTCATCTCTTAAATAAATGAAGTTGAATTTTTTTATTCGTGAAGTGTTAGCAGATCATGTGATAGAATGACGGGTCATTCCATCTGTCTCAAACAAAAGGTTAGCAAAAAAGATTATATACATAAGTCGATCTATAGTGAGGTTAATCATATATGGTTCCTAAAATGGACTTATACATCATATGTCATATAGCTTAATATAATAAAACTAGTTTCTACTAAACAGGGACTTTCTGTAGGCCAGTGGTAGGCGATAAAGGCCAGTCGCACTTCGGTTGTGGGTTCGATTCCTACAGCCTTGTCCGAAGCGATGGGCTGTCGCCCGTCCTGCAGGTTGTCCTTTTTCTAAAGCTATATTACTATAACATCCCATCAATAATATCAAAAATCTTCTATCCTTAAACAATACTAAATTATGTCCAACATAATCCATTCTAATCTTTAGGCTTATCCATAATACTGCAGTCCACTCTCATAATATAGTGAAAACGATTACCAGAGATTTAATACCATCGTTGATCCCCATATATCATAAGATATGTCTTGTTGGTCACATTCCAAACATTCAAAGTCCTTAATCATTTATTCGCTTGAATACCTTAGTGAAAACATGAATGCAGTTTAAAGTTAACACTTTCCACATACCAAAATCCTCAAAATTCTATATACTCAAACCATGATTTCACTTAGTCCTTATATCAATCATGAGCTCATGAATACAATCAAACATCTCATTATCTTCTTATCCTTTCATTATGCACTTATCATCTACTTTCCAAAAGTATCTGAATAACCTTTCATGGTTACTGGTACCATTCATCATACACTTTCAAAACTTAAGGAAAGACAACAGTGTAACAATCCTCAGATGTATCCTTATTCCATGAGATTACTTATACAACATTACACATGATAAACATGTAATCATTCCACTACATTCTTAGACCATTGACCGAGCTTCAACATTTCTTTCATCTCACATATCATTTGTAGTTTCTTCATCATCATCAACATAAATACTTCCCATACGACCATACTGATTCTCTTCATGAGACTTTCCCTTAGGGCATTGGTTTGCATAATGCCCGTACATTCCACATTTAAAAAATTTAACCATTGTTGATGTCGTAGCAATACCATTATCCTCATCCATGGTGTTAACTGAACCTTTTCCTTTGCACTTACTTGCTTTGTGTCCTTCTTTTCCACACCCAAAGCATCTTCCAGTTCCTTTGAAACATTCTCCTTGATGCCTCTTCCCACATGATTTACATAGGGGAAATTAAACTTTCTTTCCTCTATGATCATCATGAAACTCCATCTTTCTCTTATTAGCCGAGTCAGGAAACTTACCAAATTTTACTTTATTGATCATATTATGAGATTGCTGATTCGGCATAATAATGATGTTTGGACATCCAAATCCCATTTCATTTGGTTTCTCATGAAGAATATCATTCCATTGTCCATCATATCCTCCATTATCGTGAATCACCTTGTTTCCAACCATTTTCTAAAACCCAAAAAGAATAGTGTGAGAGGCAAAAATAATAATAAAGGGGGAGTAACTTAAATATCTAACATCTTTGGTTTTATCTAATATCGTTACCATAGTTCTAGGACTATATCCTATACGTATACTTATCCTTAGGGGCATCCCTAGACATACCTTAGAAATATCTCTAGGGATCTCACTAACGTTTTAGCATCCTAGTTTCCAAAGGTTGACTAAACCTTTCCTCTGATACCAACTGTAGAGACCCGAAGCCTGACGTACATGGACATTACATTACTTTTGCGGAATACTTAGTACATAACAAAAACACACACACAAGGATCGTAATAGTTTAGTGTCTTTGGAAACTCCGAACGTAATCTTCTAATCGTGGTGAATGATCTTCAATATCTCCCATAAAGGTCATCCCTTTTTTTTTACCTAAAACCTTTCTTTATATCCTGGGGAAAAGAAAACATAAAAGGGTGAGCTCAAATGCTCAGTAAGGGTAAACAAAAGAAATATCAATCACATCATATATATAAGAACATAGCTTTTGGAAATCTTAACCTGCAAAAAAGCTCATAATATCATAACATGGGATAAATCATAGAAGTGAAAATGAGATCACCATAATCATAACATGAAACTTAAAACTTTGTGGCATGCACACATAATCATGAAAAATCATTTCTTGTTAGTCATGACTCATTGCCAAGACTATCTTAGTGGACAAAGTCCCTTTCTGAATCGAGTAACCCTCGTTTCAGTCCTGTTTCACTGAACCGGTATAACCTACCATTTCAGCCATGTCTATCTCATGAGATATAAAATCTTTACCCAATGCATTGGAGGGAGATATAGGTCCCACCCATCTTATAATGAATCCTTTCTTATGTGTGCCACATAATCATAAAACATACATCATCGCATAACACATGTAACAAAAATGGGATTCTTGAAACATCATGACATCATAAATCAATTCATATAAGATAAAGGAATTCATAAAAATGGTTCCATCACAACATAATCAAATCCATGTAATAATAGGGATAAAAACAGAACCCTTTTATTATCTTATATGGAAAATAATTTTGATAAAATACTTGAACACCATTCTTGAGGAAAATATCCTTTCTTCGTCAAAAACACTTTTCTTTTCTTAATATGTCATACAATTATAAACTAAAAGAAGTTGATTAAAAATAAACTTTAAAACTTGTAAAGGAAGCTTCTTGGAAATAATGTTTTAAAAATCCATTCTTGCCGTATAAGTTAAAAAAAAACATTCTTCGTACTTTTGTCGGAAAAGTCAAAAAGTACCTCGTATGAAAAAAACGACAAAAGATTCCTTTCATGTTCTTTACTAAAAACTCACCGAAGGGTAAAATTGGCTTTAAACTATTGTAAGTGGATGGAAACAATATTACATGTTGAGGGAACATGGATGTGGATGATAAAATACACCCCAGTAAATACTTACGAATAAACAATCTCGGATAAAAATGAGATTGTGATATTTTCCCTTACCTTAGGTCCGATTTGCTTCGTATGTGTCCGAACCTCCTGTATAATGATTTAAATAATGTCATTGACTTATTACAGAATCATATTCATTGTTATGATATCATATATGGTTCACTTATGACATTATATTACCCGTTCTTTTGTAAATTCCATGTTAAAGAAGCGTTTTGGGTAAAATCGTTTCATTTATCGTAGGTGTTTTGACTTGTTGTTCTTGACATCATTATTACTTATATCATAATTTACTTACTTCCAGAATATAAAATATGATTTATATATCATATATATTCAGTATATATATATATAATAGGTAGATAAATAAAATGAAAAACACCGTTCATGGAGACGGTAGTCCGTACGTACGCATGAACGCTGTTTTCCTTTCCTTATTGTCTTGAAATGGAAGTAAGTAGATGACATACATATGTATATATATATACATAAATCCAGTAGCTTTATAATGTCATATATTTCATTATTATTTCTTATATATACATTATAATCATTCTTAAATGGTTAACATGGAGAATGAATCTCATCGCGTCGTGGAGACGGTAGTCCGTACGTACGCACGAGCGATGATATCATTCCTATAAATATTGAATTGAATTGGAGTGGATTATACAATATATCAGAATCAATATGATGTTGTAATAACTATGTATAGTTATTCTTTACACCATTATACCCATCCATGTAAGGTGGTGGTGGAAAATAGATTACACCACGGCGTGGAGACGGTATTCCGTACGTACGCACGCGCGGTGATTTCTTTTTCCGTAGGATGGATAGATGGTGAAATAGGGTTGTTTCATACTTATAATAACATATCAGTATATGAGTGATACTGATGTTATTACTTCATAATGAAACAACCTAAGAAGAAGAAGTGGAAGAATAAATAAAGATGAAAGAATTGGTAACGGTAATTACCTCTTCTTTGAAGTTCCTCTTTGAGACCTCCTCTTAGGGCACTAGAATTGGTCTTTGAGGAAGACCAGAACCACTAGGATGTTGCTAGGGAAGTGGAGAAGAGATTTTGGCAGGGGTTGTCCGAGCTTGAGTGCTCAAATTGGTGTGAGGAGGAGGGGGAGGAGGTACCCTTTTATAAGGGAGGAGAGGGGCACCTTAGGAATTCTTAAAAATATTAATTTATAATAAATCTAACCCCACTTAAAAACCTCCAAAAATGACTCATATTCGAAGATTAGATGAGATAGGGTTGTAATCTCATCAGCCAATCAAATTTAGACATGTTTGGATCTTATTTTAAACCTTATCATTTTGATTTATCCTTATTTAATCTATTTAAGTTTATTTGTGGTAATAAAATTCTAAATTTTAAATTATAACAAATAATTACTTATTTGTTGTGAATTTTCCATAATTGTTTACTCTATAACATTATAGACCATATAAATATAAATTTATAATTTTTAAATACTTTTGTGATTTTTCAACAATTTTATAATATGTTATTTTTGTAAAATAACAATAGTGTCAATTTTGACACTATTCATTTATTTGAATTTAAATAAAATATATACAGAAGATATGTTCGAACTAAAAGCTTTAATATATTAATAAAAGGTCATATGTATCTATAAATATACTGTATCACATTAAATAGTTCATATAATATTTATTTTATTATTTTTAAAACCATTTATTTGGTTTATCTCTTAATAAAATAATTACTACATCATTTTTGTATAATTATTTAATATACTTATTTGTTGTATAAAAATTTAAACTAAAATTCTATGATGAAGATAAATATATTACCTTTCACAATAATACTTTTACTCGAATTTATCATCTTAAAATCACAATATTTAAATTGTTATATTTATTAAATTATGAAGGTGACAACTTTGGCATCATTTAAAATAAAATTATGTAAGTGTCATAATCGCTTTTATAAGGCTCCAAATGGTCAAATATTCGACCATTGGATGCTTATGGTTTACATGTACATGGACAATAAGTTTTGGTTAGGTATTTGTGCATTTCATAGTCACTATTAGTTTAATAAAAACAATATTCTTGATTTTTCACTAGATAAACAATTTCTGCATCACTATTGTGTCATAATTAATGATACTTATTTAATCCCTAAAAATTATAAATAAATTTATATGATGTAGATAATTTAATTATCTTTCTGGAGACTATTCATGTTCGAAGTTTCATGAAGTTTATCACTAAATTAAAATTAATATACTTATAATATTTAAGAGAGTGACATGTTGTCACTTTCTTTGGTTTTAATAATAATTAAGTTATTTTCATGGACAAATGTCCATTAAATGATTCTAATCCGACCCTTAGGTGATATGGGTCGACTTTTAGTCATCCAATAGGATTTTGACATTTTTTAGGGTAATTTTAAAATATTATATTTACCCTTAATTACCCGATTTACCTTTAACTATGGTAAATAAAATTTACCGTAGTTACTATTCATAATTCCCAAAAATAAAAAGTAGCTTATTAACATAATTTGGACCCACTGATTCCAAATATGGAATCCATTTTTTAAAATTCAATACACAGAAGTTGCAGAAATTAAATTAAAATTAATCCCGTTGTCGAATAAAAACGGGTTTTTGTTTAAAACATTGCAAAAGATTGAATTGATTTAACCTACGAATTCAAGGTAAAATCAATGCTAATGACATACATTATATTAAATGGTAAAAATATATTCTATTTATACTTTAAAACCATTCAATATTATAATTTAACAACATAAGATATTATGATGAAAAAAGTTGTTTTTAATTAAAATATAGCGTGTTTTTACTATTCATTAAAATGTGAAAGTTACCAGAATAATATGAAAAATTTATCCAAAGTAAATTTTTATTTCTTGATTCCAAAGAAGAATTTTATTTTGTCAAATTGAACTTATAAACATGTCAAAAACCAGATTTAAAGTGGGTGCGCCATCAAAAGGCGGCAAAACTGCATTTTTTGAAAAATACTTATTTTACCCGAAAAATTTATTTTTTTCTTATACCATGTTCTAGAAATGTGTAAGATGAATAATAATGTTATAAAATTCAAAATTTAGTTAATATTATTCATAACGGCTAGTTCATGACAATATTATAATAATATAACATTGTTTATTAAAACCCGGTATTGCGTACAACACACGCTATCGAGGAAGGTCGTGATTGCGTGTAATGCAAGCCAAGTCAGGGTTGCGTGTTGTGAAAGAATCCTTCGTTGTTTCGTATAACAGAATCCAACCATATTTCATTTATACATTTAATATATATATATATATATATATACTCAATGTTGCGTAGAATAACTATTATCAAAATTGTGTGTAACACGGTCCAAGAATAGGGTTGCGTATACTGCAAGCTAATACGGTGTTGCGTATAGCGCAAGGTAATCTTGGTGTAGAATACAACATAAGACATTAATGAAATTAAAATAATATTTTTCATAAAATCTCGGGGTGTTACATGCTTCTTCAATTCCTGCAACTCAATTGGGGCCATCCTATAAGGTGTCTTTGAAATAGGCAAAGCACCCGGTACGAGTTCTATTGAAAACTCAACTTCACGATTTGGTGGAAGACCTGGTAATTCCTCCGGAAAGACATCATCAAACTCCCGTACAACGGGCATATTCTTAATCGTAAGTTTCTCTCCAACCATTTGAGATAAATAACCTTCATTTAGTAGAATCATGACCCATAAGATGGAAGGAATTTCCACTGGAAGGTTATGTTCATCCTTGCATTGATAGACGATCATAGATTGATCTGGAATATGAAATGTGACTTCCCTTCTTTGGCAATTGATATGAGCTCCGTATAAAGAAAGCCAATCCATGCCAAGAATCACATCAAATTCCACTATAAGAAGGATCACAAGATTTGCAGGAAGCACTTTCCCACAAACTTCGATCGGAGAAGAATTATAAACTTTTGATGCGATTGATGTGCCATTAGGTGTTGTCACAGCTAACTCAACATCTAATTGTTGAGGTAATACGGTGACACTCTTAGAAAAGTCTTCAGAAATAAAAGAGTGGGTGGATCCAGAATCAAATAAAACATTTGCTACTTTAGAGTGGATGGTAAGTGTACCTTTCACCACATCGTTATCGTACTCCACATCGCTGATAGAAATTGCATGTGACTTTCCTTTGTCTTTAGCCTTAAGAGTTTGTTGACGTCGACCATCATCATCAACCCTTGGATTTGGGCATTGATTGGCATAATGCCCCATCTCCTTGCACTTGAAACATTGAAGTGTAGTAGGATCATTCTGTGTATCCCTTCCTTTGTTTGCGTCATTAGACATCTTCTTCCCATTATCATGGCATTCAAATGCCCGATGACCTTCCTTTCCACATTTAAAACATTTACTTGTCCCTTTAAGACAACTCCCTCCATGTTTCTTTCCACACTTTGAGCATAAGGAAAAGCTCATCTTCTTTTCCATGGGCTCTTTAGATTTTTCTTTGAATTCCATCTTCCTCTTCTTATCAAACCCATGTGACTGATGGGTTACTCCAATCTCCATCTCGACTTTGAGAGCACATCGAACGATTTCCTCGTAGCTATTGAAGTCCCTTATGGCTAACGCCCTTCGAAGACTTGGTTTTAAGCCACTAAAGAATCGATCGATCTTACTCTCAGGTTGGATAATAATACCAGAAGCGTACCTTGCAAGTCTTGTAAAATTTGCTTCATAGGTACTAACAGATTCATCATCCCTTTGCTTCAGTTCAAGGAACTCTTTCTCCATCTTTGTTCGGAGAATACGAGGGAAGTACTTATTGAAAAATAAGTTCTTGAACTCGTCCCATTCCATAGACTCAATTTCATCCCTTTGCCTCGTATTCTTAACAAGATTCCACCATTGATCAGCATCTCCTTCTAAACGATACACTGCTAGGATGACTTTATCATGTTCAGAACATTGAAGAACTGAAAATATCTTTTCAGTAGTACTAATCCATTGTTCAGCAACTAATGGATCAGTAGACCCACTGAAAGAAGGTGGACGCTGCCTCATGAAGGATTCAACAGAATGTTGCTCCCTCCTTTGCTCGTTTGGAAATCCTGCATGATTCATAGCTTGAGAAAGTTGTGTGAGCATGGATACAAGATTTTGCATTCCATCTCCCATATTGTTTGGTTGCTCAGGGGGACAATCATTGCATTGCCCATCGCATTCCGCATTAACACGGTTCCTTCGGGTTCCAGCCATTGACTAAAACCAAGAAGAATAGTGTGAGCAACACTAATTATAATAGGAAACCACATAATTCAAGAATAAAATTTTCATGCTTATGGTCTTATCCTAGGTTATTCAAGGCCATTTCTAAAACACTAAGATTGTGTTCTATGCTTAGACTTATCCTTAGGGTTCTTACTAAGGCTTTCACATCCTAGTTTCCAAAGGTTGACTATACCTTTCCTCTGATACCAACTATAACGACCCATACTTTACATACATTGTTAATACTTCAAAATTGAAGCACACTTATTACAACATATGATAAAACCACAAAGGACCGTATAGGTATAGTGTCTTTAGAAACTGGGAAACATAAACAACTGATTCATAAATCTTCTACAGTGTCTCCCATTTATTTCATCATATCTAGGGTCCCTTTTAGCATATTCTACTTAATATCCATCTTCCTGACCTGGGGAAAAGAAAACATAAAAGGGTGAGCTCAAATGCTCAGCAAGGGCAAATAAAGGAAATAAAAATCATATCATATCTTTATGAAAATCAAAACCTGCAAAAGAGATCATAATATCTTAACATGGAATAAATCATAGAAGTGAAAATGAGATCCCCATAATCATAACATAAAACTTGAAACTTTGTGGCATGCACACATAATCATGGAAAATCATTTCTTGTTAGTCATGACTTATTGCCAAGACCATCTTAGTGGACAAAGTCCCTTTCTGAACCGAGTTCACTCCTCGTTTCAGTCCTGTATCACTGAACCGAAATAACCTTCCGTTCCAGCCATGTCTATCTCATGAGATATAAAATCATTACCCAATGCATTGGAGGGAGATATAGGTCCCACCCATCTTATAATGAATCCTTTCTTATGTGTGCCACATAATCATAAAACATACATCATCGCATAACACATGTAACAAAAAATGGGATTCTTGAAACATCATGACATCATAAATCAATTCATATAAGATAAAGGAATTCATAAAAATGTTTCCATCACAACATAATCAAATCCATGTAATATTAGGGATAAAATCAGAACCCTTTTATTATCTTAGATGGAAAATAATTTTGATAAAATACTTGAACTCCATTCTTGAGGAAAATATCCTTTCTACTTCAAAAATACTTTTCCTTTCTTAACATGTCGTACAATTATAAACTAAAAGAAGTTGATTAAAAATAAACTTAAAAACATGAAAAGGAAACTTCTTGGAAATAATGTTTTATAAATCCATTCATGCCGTATAAGTTAAAAAAAACATTCTTCGTACTTTTGTCGGAAAAGTCAAAAAAGTACCTCGTACGGAAAAACGACAAAAGATTCCTTTCATATTCTTTACTAAAAACTCACATAAGGGTAAAATTGGATTTAAACTATTGCAAGTGGATGGAAACAATATTACATATTGAGGGAACATGGATGTGGATGATAAAATACACCCCAGTAAATACTTACGAATAAACAATCTCGGATAAAAATGAGATTGTGATATTTCCCTTACCTTAGGTCCGATTTGCTTTGTACGTGTCCGAAGCTCCTGTATAATGGTTTAAATAATGTTATTGACTTATTCCAGAATCATACATGTTGATATGATATCATATATGGTCATATTATTAGCTTTTTGTTAGTAATATTTCATTGTTACTTGTTACTCGGGTCTTTATAACTTTTCGTTCTTATGCGTGTTTTGTCGAATAAATTCTTATTCTTATCTTTAGGTTATAGATAATTCATTTACAGAATGGTATTAGTGTAGTATATACCATATTCATTCATTCAATTCATTTATATAATCATTATGAAATGAAGATCATGTAGAACGAGTCGCATCACATCGTGGAGACGGTATTCCGTACGTACGCACGAGTGATGATATCGTTCCTATGATCGTGGAATTGTATTGGAGTATATATATATATTATTTCAGTATCAATATTACTTCATAATAATCATATATAGTTACTTATTACACCATTATAACCATCCTTGTAAGGTGATGGTGGAAAAATAGATTACACCACGGCGTGGAGACGGTATTCCGTACGTACGCACGCGCGGTGATTTCATTTTTCCGTAGGATGGATAGAAGGTGAATTAGGGTTGTTTCATATTTATAATAACATATCAGTATGTAAGTAATACTGATGTTATTACTTTGTCATGAAACAACTAAAGAAGAAGAAGTTGAAGACGAAAGAAATTGAAAAGATCGGTAATCGATATTACCTCTTCTTTGGAACGCCTCTTTGAATCCTCCACTTAAGGAACTAAGATTGGTCTTTGGAGAAGACCAGGACCTCTAGGATTATTCTAGGGAAGTGGAGAGGATAAAATGGCAGGGGTTGGCCGAGCTTGAGTGCTCAATTTGGTGTGAGGAGGAGGGGGAGGAGGTGTCCTTTTATAAGGGAGGAGAGGGGCACCTTAGGAATTTCTCAAAATATTATTTTATATTAAAGTCAAAATCGGTTTATAATGGTTCCAAAGGGTCTTATTTCGAAGCTAAAGTGGGGAAGGGTCGAAATCCCATCAACCAATAGGATTTATACAAGTTTAGGGTATTATTTTAACCTTATCAATTAGATTTAACTCTAAGTTAAATAATTTAACTTTTACCGTGTCTTTTTGTTTTCTTTCACTATATGGTTAATACACTTACTATAACATGCCAAACGAACCCCAAATTGTTTATTATTAATATATATATCCTTATCTAAGTCATATGGCCGAACCTTAGATTTTTAGGAATAAAATAACAATTAGTAATATAATATTTGATTTAAAAACTATTTTGTGTCAATTTTGACACTATTTGATATATGATTTTTGTGAAAGTCATAACAGAATTATATGTTCGAACCAAGTTGATTAAATCAACATTAATATATCATAGTAACCTAGAAAATTATTGTAATTCATAAAAAGTGTCAAATTACATTTATTTTGGTGTTTATAACATCAATTTTGTCAATATTTTGTTAACAAGATAATTACTGCATCATCTTTGTGTCATAAATAAATTAAATTATTTGATGTCTAAAAATTACAAATAAAATACCATCATGTAGGAAATCTTTTTAGTTTTCTAATGAATATTTACAATCGAATTTATCTTATGTATAAACCCATATTAAAAATGATTTACTTATTAAACTTTGATTTTAACTATTTTAACCCTTCTTTAAATAAATTAATAATAAATGTCCTAATCTAATCCAAGTGGGCCTAAATGGTCATATTTTATTCCTAAGTTTGTTTTTGGTCGAATTACACTTGTCCAATAGAATTAGGACATGTGTTAGGGTAATATTGATATCATATTTACCCTTAGTTACCCTATTTACTATTAACCGCGGTAAAAAATAGTAAAAAGTTACTATTCACCAAAAATTATTTTCATCTCATTGAACCACATTTTAGTCCTTGATATTAACCGTGTCTCTCGGATTTTTGAAATTCCATTACAGAAGCGGTAAAATTAAGTTTTATGCAAAATTCGGTTTTTAACCTACCACTTAGTGGTTTCACTATTCATCAAAAATTGAAAGTTTTCAGAAAAATACCAAAATTTCACCCTAGGCTAATTTCGATATTCTGAGTCCAAAAATGAAGTCCATTTTGAAAAATAAAATTTATAAAATTTCAAAAAGTGGTTATTACTATTCATAACGGCTAGTTTTAATAGCATATTGTTATTTAGTGAAACTCGGTATTGCGTACGACGAAAGCTATCGAGGAAGGTCGCGATTGCGTGTAAAGCAAGCCAAGCAAGTGCTGTGTAGAAAAAGATTCCTTTGATGATTTATATAACATAAAAGTCTCGGGTGTTACAATTTTCAAAGATAACATATTTATATTCTTCATGATAATTTATTTTTCAATTTTAGTGAAGAAATTATATCTTCAAAATATTCAAAAATGCTAATGCATTAATTAAATAATTAATATAAAAATGAAATAAATTTTATTTATAAATATAAAATTGATAAAATTTGAGATAGTTAAAATAATACAAGAAATTTAACGATGACCAAGACATTTTAGGGATGTATTAAAATATTTCTTTTGAATTCCATTTGTAAAGATGATATTATTAACGTGAAATTAATGAATTGTTCTAAAAGTTTACATTATTGATATTTTATATTAAATAATATTTTATTAAATGATATACAATTATTGATGATATTATAATCATACTAGAGATTATGATGTGGTTGATAATGTCAACCATGGTCTATTTATGGGAATTGTGTCAATTTATATTAACTATATTTACCCTCAGAGAGTAAGAATTATTTTTTTCATGGTAAGATTGAGATTGGTTAATGAGTGGTTAATGTAACAACCCTAAACCTATTAACCTAGTTCCAGCTTCTGATTTGTTATATTTCCTTTGATAAAATGGTTCAAACCATTTTGAATATATCATTTTAGTAGTTTAGGAGAACCACATTCATTCATGATAACCATTTTATATTGGGAAAAGAAATGAAAATAGAATACATAACCAAAGAAAATAAACTACATCCTTTAAAACACATTCAAAGATATATCCTTTATGTCCTAGTGAAAGGAAACAAAGGGTTAGAACAAATGCTCATTAAACATATTATAAAAAGGATTCTATCGGTTATCAATTAGAATTCTCAAAATTTCAATTTAAATGATTGAAATAAAAATCCATTTTAGTAAATTAACTAACATTATAACATAAGGAAAAATAAATATTGCCCAACATATAATAGAAAACAGATGAAATTTATTGAATAATATGAGAATGAAATACATCCATCGATAATATCATATTGAAAATATCATTGATAGTAATTATAATTGAATTTTCAATAATCTAAATGATGAATAATTGGATATCATGGATTAGGATCATGATAAATCAACCATTATGATTTATCCTCATTATAGTTTAAAACAACTATGTAAAAACCCATCTGATTTGGCCAACTTGCATGTCTTGTGAGACATGATGATGAATTGAGGGTCTATAAATAACAGATACCCACTTATTTCTACATTTCCAATGAATTGCTCCTATATCTAATAATAAATTTAATTCATTTATCATGGTTCCTTATCATCAAATATTAGTGTTGAAAATAGGATATATATATATATATATAAAACAATATATCATGAGTTAATCAAATAACATTAAAATTAAAGTACATATGTAAGAATATTATACAGTTTAGAAATGAAACATATAACTCATGGAAATTTTTTATATTTATGAGAAATGTAAATAATAGTGAAAATTTATTAGAAGAATGTGTTTGTTTCATGATAAAGTTAATAATCAATGAAGAAACTGAGATTGTACAATAACATATTCCACTTTTAAAATTTAAATTAAAATCCCATTGGATGAAATGGTATAATTAAAAACTAAAAATACCCTGAAATATGAATATATCAAGAAATTACATGTAAAAATGGTAGTATAAACACAACATAATTGTGGATTATTGCATAATAAAAAATAGTAATAAATAGAAATGAAATGATATACCTCACTCTTCCTTTTGGATTATTGAGAATTAATTTCCAATATACTGGTTTTATAAATTTTAATATCTAATACCATATTAATATTAATATTTATTATATCATATATGATCCTTTTATAACATTTTAAAACCCATTCGTTAAAAATCATTCATTACATTCATTGTTTTAGGAGTTAATTGTCATATTTTATCATTCATTATTTCTCAGGAAAGATCATATTCATGTTTGGATTATAAAGAAAAATAATCATTATAATAATAAAAATGGATTAATTATCAAATTTACCCCTCAATTATAATTTTATGTCAATTTATGAATGATTGTTTTCAGAAATCTGTACATTATGATCAATGTGACGATATGAATCACAAACATGTTAGTAACGTTTCCATTTTTCAATGGTCATAATGAAAAAGTGGTAATTAATATTTTAACATTATATAATGATCATAATGTGAAAAATAAAATAGTATTTCATAAAATAAACATATATATAAAAATATATCGTCCATGTGGTGTGGTGATGAAAAGAGAGTCACATCGCTTCAAGCAGTATGTAGTCCACTCCTACATGAATAATGGTATTATTTTTTAGTGTAAGAAAAAAAAGATAAAATATCTTTTTGGAAAGTAAAATATGTCTTCAATATCATATTTATTTTATGTATATTACATATAATCAGTAACATTAACATTATCGTATTCCATGTTATTCACTAATTATAGGTGAATCACGTCATGTCGTGAGGTTAAAGTTCATCGTACACACGAGCGACGTAGTCTTCTCCCAAATGGTATATAATGTAAAAGGGTATAAATGATATAATGAAAAATAATGTATAATTATGTTATATATATATCATATATATACTTAAGATCAATCATTATAACCCAAAAATGAAAGGTGGTAATGGATACATGAATGACATCAGTTTAAAAGGTGGTAGTCTTCTTTACAAATGAATAATGATTTCCGAACACATTTAATGAAGATGGAGATTTATGTAGGTAATCCCCTTATAATAAAAAAAATAAAAACATATTTGAGACACAGAGGTTATTATATAAACATGTTCTAATAATAATTTAAGGGGTGAAATGTGAAATTAAATAAAAATGCTTGTTGAAAATGTTACATATTCTTCAAGTATCCTCCTTGGGATTTCTCTAAATCCCTCATAGGATTGTTTTCTTCCAAAACTAATTCTCTACTAATTAGTGGATGGATGTTGGAAAATGATTTGGGTATGTATTTTTAGATCAAAAACTGTGTGATGGTGTGAAGAAGAGATGATAGGGATGACTTTTTGTATGTGAAGACAGTGGAACAATTTTAATATTTAAACTGACTAATACATCCCGAATGTAGATTATTAAAGACATTTTTTTAAAAGATAAAAAATTTATTATATACAAATTCAATATGAAAATATTGAAAATTACATAAATCAGAGTAATTTATAAAAATATATATAACTGAATAGCTTTTAATACAAAATCAAATAAAAATATATTATACCATTGTAAAAATTTTAAATGAATGGTGGGATTGAATTGAAATTAAAAATATTTCCTATTTATCAAAAAATAAAATATTTTAGAAAAACCCCAAAAATTCAGCCAAATTTATAATTGATTTTATTACTTAAAAATATATCTTTATTTTTACAAATAATTTTTATAAAAGTGGAAAAAAAATTGAAATCATGTGCACATTGTGCGACTAAAGAATCTTTGAGAAAAAATATTGATCTTTAGGAAATATTAATTTTTAATTGAAAATTTTAATATTTTAATTTATAATAATTATATAAAAAATATAAAATAATAAAATAATTTTTTTCAAAATTAATAATTTTTTATTCGTAGCCGCTAATTTAGCTTCTATGTTATAATGGTCATGATTAATTTATATTTTAATAGAGAATATAAATTTATACCCAGATTTCCATGCATATAAAGATATGAATGAAATAAAATTTATTCTAAAAGTATTATTCATTAAATTTTTGGGGTGTTACATTATCCCCAAATTAAAAAAATTCTTTAATTAATATTTAAACATGTTTATTAATCAGATGTTTTATATTTGGTAAATACATTGTTGAAAACCCCTCATCATAAAAAGGATAATAAAATAACCCCTTAATAATTATGAAATGGAAGTAAAATTTTCATATAGAATAAAACATAATTGGATTAAAATTTGTATATCATAGGTGTGATATGAAATCATAGACTTGTAAGGAAATACTAATTCCAATGTATTAATAGAGGGTGATAGATTTCATTGATCATGAGCAAGTATGTGATCTAGAAATGGTTAACAACCACAATACCCTAAACAAATGATATGTAACAATGTCCATTGATAATATAAAAAATGATGATAATTGGACACCATATTTTTCATAATACTCTTACTAGAGTTGATGAATTATTTTTGTCTCTATAAATAATAGGAAATATAAAAAATTGTTATATAATTATTTTATAGGCACAGTTTCATCATTTCATTATTCATTGATAATTTTGTATTTCATTTCTTACTACAAGTAATATATATCCAAAAGTGATTTTTTTCCTTGAGAATTTAAATAAAAATTTAACAGTTTGTAAAATCCATAAAATATTAAAAAAAATTAATAATATCTCTAAAAAAACTAGATGTCTTTTAAAAGATTATCTAATAAAACCTAAATTCAAACATGATTTTTTCTATCAATAATTGACTATAGGAAAAGTCACTAAATGAACATTATAAAACATTGATGAAAAATTTCACGCTTCTAAAAATAAAATACATTGTTGTTGAATATATTCCATAGATCAAAATATATTGTCACATCCAACCAAGATAACATAATCCATAAAATCAATAACCAATTTCATGTTAAAAAATATTATCCCATAAAAATACCATTGTCATTATTATCTTAACATATAGCCCATATTAAGCGACATCTACCCATAATCATGTGTTTTCCAAAAAGTTTAACTTCCTTTTTAATAACACTTCTTTGTACAATTCAACACATGATTTAAAATCCTTTAAAAAATTTTAATTTGTTATAGTCCTTGTACATTTCAGAATTATTATTAAAATAATATATTCAATAGAATACTATGACATCATATTTATTAGATCTATATACAAAAGTGAATTAATCATTCCACTTCAGATGTATCAATAGAATAAGATAGTCCTTGACCCCATTTCCCATTCTGAGGTATATTACCTTGATGCTTGGGTATTAATTTATATGGTCTTTCATATCCTTATAGTAGAATCATTTCATAATGGAGATTTAATTATTTTGGTTGCAATGATGAAAAGTATTATCTATATCTCAAAAATCATTTTCAAACCCCCATTTCCTTCATGCATATATCAAGGTGTTTCTTTCAAAAATTATCACATGTTGGAAAACCCGTTTTTCTATTCTTCCGTTTATCCATTTCGTTCTCTCGCTTCGTCTTAATATATTAATTCTCATTGAATCCATAAGACTTATATATTTTTTTTATTGATTTCATATAAAACCATTTAATCATATTAATAAAATGTTTTATAATCAATTTATCTTTGAATGCATTGTTTAATAAATTCAATGAAATTACGAAACGTTCACCCTTTGTTGTGTATCTAATTCCTAGTATACCAATCTAACCATGTAAAAGTATAATAATATTATCCTATACATTATTCATTATTTTTATTTATTTTTATGATGTTACTCTTCATAAATTTTTGTTCCTCATAATGGAACTATTTGTTTATTAATGTCTCCTTATAATCATTCCATTTAATGAGTTATATATCCTCTTTCTCTCTACATTTTGGACAATTTCCATCATTTTTTAGCATTTACTGTGATAGAATTCATGGTAAGTGTAATATATTCCTTTTCACCACATTCATAATCCTATTAATACCGTTTCATGTGTTTAATCAATTGTTTAAATTATATTGGATTAGTTGTCCCTCCGAATGATGAAGAATTTATTAAAATAAATTTAACCAAAAAAATATAATATTGAGGTATAACATTTTCTCCTTTAGGGAAAGGTTATTTTCCAACACATTATTAAGATACCCTTATATATATTTCTTTTTATGAGTTCATATACCATCTGTATTGACTACCTCTATAGGGAAATATATATATTGGCACTGAGTATTATTACTCTTAATCCTTCCATGATACATTTCAAAACAAAAAAATATATTATATTAGATAATTAAATTCCTAATTTTTTATAATTATATTTTTTTAATAATATGGTGTACTCATGGAATAAATTAACAATTTTATGCATTATAAAAAAATTCTGTTGGGGATATCTTTTTTTTCAAATCATATATTATTAGTTATAGGGAAAATATAAAGTATCCCTTGAATATCCGACATTAGGGACAATAATGTGAACCATAATTCCCATTTTCATTTACCCAGTGATGATTGGGTTAATCCCAATGCAATTTTTTTAGATTTATTACCCCTATGATCCTATGTTCTAGAACCAGATACACCTGTAGTATCTTAACATTGATGTAATCATGTCCTTACCAAAACACTAGGATGTTCTTATATGATTATCCTCAAAATAAATCCTATGGTTATGTTCCATAATATATATTTTCCATAATCTAGTTTCCCTTGTTTTTTACGATAATTCCTCTACAACCAATCGAAGCAGACCTGGCCCATATAAAATGATTTCGGTGTCTAATTCATTACATAAACATATATACAATTTTTCAAATCCTAAAGAACAAATATATTTATACGTTTTTCATAAATAAATACTTCCATGATACCAATTTTAAAATGGAAAATTAAAATGAAAAAATAATACATAAAATTTGAAAAATAAATTGCATCCTTGAGAATTCATTCAATGATCTCTTCTTTATGCTCTATGGAAAACTAAAAAAGGGTGAGATCGAATACTCAGAATGTGTTTAACATAGTAGAAGCTATTTTTAATCTACATGAAAAATTAAATTGAATGTTAAATAACTATATAGATATTACATTAAATTAATATTACTATTATGATAGGATAATGATTAATCAACAAAGTAATGTTAATTAAGTGAACAAACATGACATTTAATCAATAATATGATATTAAAATTAATATTGAGATAATTTGATAGAGAAATATCATGGATATTGGTTATAACTATATTTACAATTATGAATATACTATATTATGGAAATATATGTCTGATTCAAAATTTACCTATATCATGAAGATCTATCTGCATGATAGTTTAATTCCACTAGTTAAAAACCAATCTGATATAGCAAAATGGTTTGACCCAAGATACATATTAATACATTGATGGGATATCTAAAACTATATCCCACACATAAATTCTGGTCCAAATAATTCATCATATAATAAAAAATAAATTTAATTTGAGATTAATTGGGAAATATCATCAATTATTTTTATTTTCAAAAGGATAAAACATTATCAACATTTCCCCAGTTAATGAAAAAAACATTCAAAGGAAACAACATACACGAAAATGATATATGTTTTATAAAATAATGATATCCATTATGGAATAATATGTGTATTTTATATATATTTAATTAACAATGAAAAAATATTACAAGAATAAAATCATTTGAGGAGAAATTTAATAATTTCAATAGAAAGTGAGATTGTAAAATAACATTATCCATTAAGAAATTTACATGTTAGATACCCTTAGATTAAATTATTCGATGTGAAACTTTAAATAACATGATATACTAATGTATAATTATATTAGAACTGAAAAGGTGTAGTATATAAACCACATGAAAGAGAATTGGTGTATAATAACAAATAACACTCAAAAAATGTATATTGATGTGAAATCCATAACCTCACACTTTTTATTAATTGATCACGAATTAAAATATTTACAATGGTCCTAAACATGTTATAATCTTATTAAATAATCATATTAATATTTATAATAACATATATTTCCCTTTTATAATATCTTATAACCTCTTCATTAATAAAAATTATTTATTTTCATTGCTTTGGGTGTCAATATCCTAGTTTTCTAATTCATTATTTATCCAAATAGTTTTGATTTTCATGAATATTTTATATAGTAAGATAATCTATAAAATAATCATCATTTCATAGTTTTCATATTTATACCTCAATTATTATTTTATAAAAAATTATGAAATATTGTTTCTGGAAATGAAGTATGTTATGATATTAGATATGTTAAGACCTACATAACCAGGGGTAACATTTCCATTATTCAATGTTCATAATAAAAACTAGGTAAGTAATATTTTGAAACTCAATGATGATAATAATTTAATGAATAAAATATTTTTCCATTAAATATACTTATATATATTATACATTTAGTTTGAATATTAAAATTGATTCATATCTCATCGTGAAGGTGGTAGTGCACACATATACCAAATATGTAATCAATTTCCAATGTAAGAAATAAAATAATATATTAACTATTTTGAATGATAAATATATCACTACTATAATTACTATTTCATTAATATGATATACATTAATTAAATATTTCTTTATTAACTTCTTTGTTATGTGTTAGAGAAAGATTAATAACATCCCTTGGTTAGGCAGTAGTCCGCTGTTAACATGAGTGACAAAATCATATCCCATATGGAATGAAAAAAATATATGATTTAATAAAATTAGTGGTATAATTATGTTATAAATATAATATATATATGTAATTTCTATTCATCATGACACTCATTCTTGAGAGGTGTTAATGCAAAAATGAATGACATCGATTCATGAGGTGGTAGTCCGCTATAAAGGTGAATGATGATTTCTAAACCAATTTGATAGATGTGGTGTAGGATTTAGGTAATTATAATGACATAAAAACATATAGATATATTTAATATAGATATTTTATTACATATTCACTGTTAAATTGGAATTTAATGGGCTTGAGGTTGAAATAAAATAAAAATACTCATTGTAAAACATAACCACTTCTTTGTGTATCCCCTTTATATTTACAAAAAATCATTTACATGTTCATTTCATCTGAAAATAAGGCCTCTAATACTAGGGGAGTTATTTTTTCAGTTAATTTGGAAGTTATTTTCAAAAAAAAAATAAGGATTTAATGGGTTAATATGAAAGGAAAGGTGGTGGCGTTTTATAGGTGAGGTGAGTGGTACAATTGAAAATTTTGAAAATAAAATTGTTTTTCTAAATTTTTCAGATTAAAAAAGGGTAAAATTGAGAAATATAATTATTTTTAAAAGACTAGGTCGAAATAATAAAATAATAAAAATTTAATAAATGTGTTTAGGTCATTTAAAACCACATATAATTAGTTTAACCGCAATGTAAATCCATTTTTTGCAGAACTATGGTAAATAATTTTTTTATTATTCAATATACTTTTTGGTAAAAAATTATGTTCACATTCTTAAATAAAATAAAAACGATAGTTAGAAATATTTAATCTATTATTTAAAATAATATTGAGATATAAGGAAACATTTAATTTAAAATTATCCTTCAAACGCGATGAGAAATTAGGGTTTTGAAGAGAAAATATTCAAAAGTTTACAATGTTATTATATCATATGTAAATAAGATAATGACGTAAATTAAGTAAATAATATTAATATATATATATATTTAAACAAATTATACTTAAAAAGTAATTATTAATATATTTAAAAAATATA
Source organism: Viscum album (assembly GCA_963277665.1). NCBI lineage: Eukaryota > Viridiplantae > Streptophyta > Magnoliopsida > Santalales > Viscaceae > Viscum > Viscum album. The sequence goes on from CAUJRU010002042.1 coordinate 53,464, forward strand.
AATACTTTAAACAAAAATTCAGTTTTAAATTAAAATTCAGTACATGATTATTATTTTTATTAATAATAAATAAAAAATAAGTATAACTGTGTAAAATATTAAATTTTCTCAATTAATATAGTCTTATTAATACCTTTTTATTTAATATCTAGGGTAGAATTATCAGGTTTAAATAATATTTTAATATTGTATTTTCTTTTACACACTATGTTGTGTGCATCACAAGCAATCAATCCAATGTAATATATAATAATATATATATATATATATTATATTACTGGGGTGTAATAGTGAAATTTATATTTATTATATAAAAATAAAAGTTATTTTATCAATATTATTCTAGAGATGAATGAGTTCAAAACTCATTGACTATAGTCATCCTACCAATTCCATTCCGGAATTACTAACTGAATATTTTAAAAACATATTATGTGATATTAAATGAACAATATATTGTATATATCATGATAATTTTTACAATAAAATGTATATTAAACATGAAAATGGTTATTAAGGATCTTTATATTATTCTAATATTATTATTCAGGATGATAAATAATATACCTGATGAATTTGACACAAGGTATTGTTTCTACTATTAATAATTATCTTTTTATAGTTTCACTTAAAGCTATATTTTTCTACCATAAAAATATTTTAGAAAAATATATTATCTTTTTTCGTTATTCTGTTATAAATATTTAAATTAATTTTTACCCATGTTTTATATTTCTCACAATTTATTGAAATGAATTGTTTTTTCCTTTTCTAATTTTGGTATAACAGGATTTGCCGAAAAAAATATAAGGAATGTTTATCAACAAATATGAAATTAGTGTATTTTCGATCCATTATGATTATTTAATTCATTGAATGTTCATTTATAATTATTGTTATTTTTTAGATGAAATTGTTTTATTATTATGAAATCATTTTAAATATTTTATAAGTTATTTTTGGTGAAAAAGATATTTCAATAAGTGAAATTGATATGAATTTGGAATTATATTTTTCCTAGGATTTTAGAAATTATATGGTCCTTATAAACTATATATATAATTAGGTAAAAAATATTATAGCACATGGTTGATCATGTTAAAGATTATACATTTAGTGGGAAAATATAGTGCACAAATGAATTGGGTTCTCCAAAGGTGGATGTCGACTATATGGTTATTCCATTTGTAAGAGTGATTATAATAGTGATATGAAAATTATGTCTCAAGGACCCTACATGAAATTTCTATACTAGATTATTAGTGTTCATGGAAATAATTTATTTTTAAAGGTATGATAAATATAATTTTCTTTAAATAATTATTATACCATTTAAATGTAAAATGGTATGTTTTTTTTGGAAAATAATATTAATGGTTTATTTATTTTTGATTATACTAATGGGTTTTATTCGTATATGTCTCTTAAAAATAATGATATTCTCATAAAACGTTTTTTAAATTTTTCATGGTGTTTAAGTACGGGTAAAGGAAAAGAATTCTTCTTGTTTAAATTCATAACTAATTTTCTTGAAAGGAAATGATGTTTTATTGGCAAATTTATAATTTTTAATGAAATATTGATGTTGAGTAGAAGTGTCTAATTAAAAATATATGATTCATTATGTATGAGTTTTGACATAATTATATAAAACAAAAAAATGTTCCTCGGGACTATAAGATTGTGAATTATAGTTCAAACACACTAGGATTTTTAAGGTTAAATGTCAGGTCCTTAAATTCTTATGGTGTCACTCATAAGGAAATATATAATTATCTTGATTTAATCTCATCTAATTATAATGACTGTGTTGTTTATCTTGGTCTCATATATAGAATTATTAATTAATTATATGAGATAATGAATGTATAATTCCATTTCGAGGATTTTTATAAGATGTTAATACTTTTTATTTAGTGTAAAAAACCACACTACTTTTCGAGAAATATATTTTCGGATGTATTGTGCTTGATATTAAAATAATGAATTCCAAATAAAAATTTATTTTGGAAAAACCATGGAGAAAAAATTTATAGGTTATAGTCGATGTGTTTAAATTATACAGTAAATGAAAAATATTCAGTGTATCAAAGACTCAAATTTTATATTCATTTATAAAGATGATTATTTATTAATATTTTAATGATATATGACGCAAAATTCATAAAAAAATATCAATGAACATTGATCTTGATTATAATGAATAACATATAACCAATCATTACATTCAAAATAAGGTTTACTATTATCTTATATGCATCGAACATTATCCCTAGAGTTTGGGTCACCATATTACCTTTGATGTGACTACCAACATTCTACTGATTTATAAAAAATTTACGTTGAAAAATATATATAATTTGAATAATATTTCAAATACATAATAACCATAAAATAGCATAATTTTTTTCATCAACAATTTAATATAGAAAATGTACTATGCATAATTGTATAAAGAATATATATACATAAATTAATCATTCCACATAATATACATTAAAATCAGAAATACATGGCCTAGTAACTCTAAGAGGAAGACCTCATTGAGAGAAATATGAACATGAAAATCAACATATTAATATATCGGAAAACCTAATAGGTTTTTTCTTCTATTTAGGGATTTATTTTTCAATGTACTAAATTTAAAAACTATTATCGCTTGAAATCATTCCCAATTAAAATCAAATATCATAAATATTAAAGACTTCATTACTATAAGGGTTTACAAATAGGGTGTTAGCCTATAAAATTGTTATGATATTAAAACATGAAAACACATTTATCCCAAAATAAATTACTTATTAATGTGAAGATATGATATAACTCATATTGATGATGAAAGCTATATGTAAGATCATACAACAATAGTAATAACCTAATTGTGCTTTCCCTACCTTCTATAACAATGTTATATTCTTTATATCTCTCTCTTCCACAATGGGTATATTGAGAACTATCAATTATTAGTACATAAATATTGGATAGAAAACTATGATATATAAAATATACCCACTATAAAATATCAAATATTATCCACATTAACAAGTAATAGACACTACAAGTCACTACTCTTATACTTCACTATATTCTCCTTAAACGGAAAGCTTCTTTCTCATTTAACACATTTATTGCTCTGTTTTATATCAAAATAGTCAATATCACATGGATTGAATTGAAATTTCCTATACATAAACACAATAATTGAGTTAATATTTTGGGAAATAATTGTTTAAATGAATGAAAAATAAATTACATAAATAAGGGAACGATCAGCACTCAACCCATACCCATAGGACATGTGATATTTTAATGCCCCAATTAATTGTCATACCAATTATATATTTAAAATATATGTTTAAAAACATATCAGGGTAATAATATTATTTTATCAACCCAATATTTTATAAAATGTTTCAATTTACATAATTTAATCTCCTTGGTAGCTTATGGTACAATAAACACCCTGATTAAACAAACTACAATAATGTATTATAATAGTATACTCTTTGACAGATAAAAAAAATCTATAAAATTCGTAAGTATTAATATAATTAACTTATTTATGAAATATATATAGATATCATACTCAATATAAATGTATATAACAGTTATTAGGAAATTAAAATGCAAATATTTTAATACATTTTTATTGTTCTTAAAAATATATATCCTTTAGGATGACTTTTATTGATTTTTGGAAGAAAAAATATTATATTAAAATTTTGAAACTGTAAAAAAAATTTCATTAAAATAATCACAAATTTGAAATGAAAATATTATTTTTATTTTTGGAAAAAAATTTGAATTTTTTTTGAAAAGATTTAATTTCTTATGATTAGTGAAAAATAATGATTTTTTAAAATTGTATCTTTGATCCAATCATGAAAAAAGATACATTTTTGTTTCAAATTGGTTTCAATATAAATTTATTTATTTTTTATATTTTTTAATTCAATTACTTTTATCTAAATAAACTTTATTTTTTAATTTTCTATTTTTAGAATCATTTTTTATTTGTGAATAGGCATTTTCTTGAAAAACTGTTTTTATGCGTGATTTTTTTCCAGTTTAATAAATTAAATTAATCCCAATTGTTGAATAATAATAATAAACTATTTATATTATACATTAAATAAAATTTTATAATCATTCATATAATATTTTTCTTATTCATTGGAAAATAATAAATCTTCTTTTTTACTTAAAAACAATGTTGTTCTAAAATAAATTCTCATATTATTTATTCATTTTTAATGAAAAATTTTTACTTTTATATTTTGAATATAGTAAAATGGATTTCATATTTATAATTAGTTTGTTCAAATTTGGTAATTGTTCCTAGTTTATTTTTTTCAAAATGAATTAGATGTAAGGAATAATTTGTAATCTTGGTTAAGGGTAAATCTAGTTATCTTCAATAAAACATATTGATAAGGCCATAATTTTTTATAAAATAATATTATTCAATATTATATGGCCCATAACACCTGAGTCCATAATTTTATATTTTTAATGCCCAATTTTCAAAGTAAGTAAATTATATAATATTTAAAGCGATGAATGTTTCAAAATGTCACTCTCTTAGTTTTAAGTATCTTTTGTATGAAAAAAATTGGAAAAAAATTTTTATGAATAAATATAACATTTTATTTTTAAATTAATTATATTTTTTCTTGATAGGAATTTTTTTATAATTTTTTCAGATTATATAGTGACAATTAAATTCATGTTCAATGTTAATACAACGTTCGTTCAATTAACAAATACATAAATTTATTGATTTCAAAAAATATTTATTGTCATATAATTAGAAAGATTTAATTTTTCCCATAAATTATCATGAACTATAAGAATTAATAGGGTGTTGGGGAAGAATTATATTCTAATTATCTCTTTTATAGTAACGCCCCAGTTCCGGAAGCCACCCAAAGGTGCCCCATACCTGGTTGGTCACATGGCCTCAAGAGCATTTCCCCAAATGTTAGACGCTTCTGACTAGCAGCGAGGGCATTGGGTGTGATAGTGGGGAAATTATGCCCTCATTGGCAGAGTACACAACAGAAGTAAACAAATACATACCAGAGCAGAAGCAGTAATAATATCATACAAAAGTAAATAGCGGAAGACTGGTAGAATAAACTGGAGCACATATATAAAATGATGCATGATATATATGTCTAGAAAAATAGCAAAACAAAGCACAATGTTGAAATATAGTACTAAACCATGTATAAAAGAAAAATAGTAATCAACTCTACAACATCGCAAGCCTATGCTTGGTCTCGTGCTCTCCATCTCCACAGCATGTCATGTACCTGAAGTAGAAGGTCCCATTCCCTTGTATCTAACTGCAACAATACAATCTGTTTGGGCGCAAAAGCGAGGCCCAAATAGGGTGTGAGACTAAATCTCAGTAGGAAACCACCACGAGGTCTATGCCTTACAGTCAATGAGTATATGACCGGTAAAAGTATAGGAAACAGTAAATAGGAAGTAATCAATTGTAAACAATCCACAGTTTCAATATCAAGAAACAACTAACCAAGCAGATAATCAAAAACAGGTAACCATTTAGGAATTACCACCAACCTAACCCCTCTGGTCCTACCTAGAAACACAATAAAGTAGGTAAACACAAGTTAAACCTCTGGGAAATACTCACAACCTATCCCCTCTGGTCCTAATTAACAAATTCAAGCAACCCTCTTGGCAGTACACTAAGTCTAACCCCTCTAGATCAGCTTTGCATAGACTCTCTGAGGAATCACTCACCAACAATTCCACTTATAGTCTTGTAATGGTACTAAAGGCGCTATGGGGAAGCACTCAACATCTCATTCCATATGTGTCATGCATCGAGTAATTAGAAATTCTTTTAGGAAGCACTCAATTTCAATTCCCCCTATGGTCTCACATCATATGTAAAACAGAAACTTTAGAGAAGCCCTCAATGTCCATTCTCCCTATGGTCTATACACTAGGTTCTCACAGCCTTATGTAAGGCAAGAAAGTGTAGAAGAACATAAATTCCAAGGTAAACCTCAATAACTACTTGGCTAGAATTCTACAACACAACAACATATCAGAACAACAATCACACCATCCTATAATACTAGGCATGGGATAGAAAACAACTGCATAATAGGAAAACTAGAACCATTGGTCAAAATAGGAAAAACATGCATGGGAAACACATCCAAATAACAACAATTCAACCTATTCATGGTCAAATATCATCTACTTAAGCATACAAGCATAGCAGGAAAACAATAGGGCTAAAATTGTAAATGTGAAATAACCCAATCATGGGTATTGGGAAAATTTGCACATAAAACTCAAAGACTATCAACATAAAGGCACAAACCACCTACATCAAAATTAGGAGTGTGATATGCATGAACCTCGTGGCATGAATCTCCCAAGAACACCATAGATATACATAAAAAATCAAAATGTTCAACCAAATATAACTTGAAAAAGAATATGAATCATGAAATGAGACTAAAGAAGATGAGAGAACTCCCCGATGTGATTCCAACACTACCAATGGTGTTCGATTCAGAGGACAGATGCTTGCTCAGGGGTTCAACTATGATCTGTGGCTATACGGAGCTCTTAGTTGAAGGAGACCTAGAAGAAGAGTTTTCTGACCATTAGACTATACCCCAGTGTGTTTAATGAAAAAAAATAAAGTAACTGGCATGTACTCTCCATTTCCATACTCCGCTTTAGGCCTCCTCCAGTTCACCCCCACATGGATGTCTACATGGATGCTACACATCCAGCACACAACTACCCGCGGTAACCAAGTACACGGTGTGAACTCATAAAGTAAATGGCGTGTACTTAGAAAATATTCATAATTTCCTCTTTTTATCAAAAACGACCAGAAATGGAAAAACATACATGTAAAGAAGATCCGAGTTTATACAAACTTCCCCCCGTAAAAAAATTCATCCCAGAATTTCCCTAGCGCGTTGTAGAAGAAGAATGTTTTTAACTTATATAGTGTGAATGAATTTTTTCGGTTCCATTACACCATATTTTCATGAAGCTTACTCTACAATATTTCATATCTATTTTCAACAAAATCATTTTCTTTTAAAATTTCAAGGAAAATTATTTTAATAAAGAAATTATAATTTCCTCAAGAATTCATTTCATGTGTTTTATCAAAACTATTTTCCATCTAAGATAACATTATTTCATAATGGTATGTTTCAATTATAATGTCTATATGATTTACAAGGTTTAAATTTTCTTATGATGAAGTTATATCAATTTTTTTATATGGATTATGTTATGATGGGATGATGTTTATGAAACCCATTTTATTATATGGGTTATTATTAATGATTTATGTTTATTTTGTGTACCATGTAAGAATTATTTCATTATGAGATGGTTGGAACCTATATCTCCCACAAATGAATTGGGTAAAGATTTATATCTCATGAGATGGACATATTTGGAAAGGAAATTTATTCCGGTTTAGTGATAGAGGAATGGAACAAGGAGTAAACTGGATTCAGTAAGGAACAATGTCAACTAGGATGGTCTTGGCAGCAATTCCTTGGCTTCTGTGGAAATCAAAACATCTAAATAATGGTTTCCACAATTACATGTTTTATTCCCATGCTATTTTAACATGGTTAATGTTCCTTTTTTATCTATGCCTTTTTTAATGCCATGATTTATGTCATTACTCATGATTTTGATGTTTTATGTTCATGTTCTTACATTCAAATGTTTATGGATTGTTTTATGTTCTTCGTGTTTACCCTTACTGAGGATATATGATCACCCTTTTTATGTTTTCTTTTCCCCAGTATATAATGAAAGTTTTTAGGTAAGAAAACAGAAGGGGAAGATCTTTTTGAGATATGTTGAAGATCTTTCCCCATGATTAGATGATTATGTTCCGAGTTTACAAAGACACTAAACTAATACGGTCTATGGGCGTTTGTTTTTGTAATGTATTAATTATTACGCAAAAGTAATTTAATTTCTATATACATCAAGTATGGCTCTCTACAGCTGGTATCAGAGTGAATGTCTAGTCAACCATTGGAAACTAGAAAGAAAAAACATTAGTGAGATCTCTAGAGATATTTCTAAGGTATGTATAGGGATGTCCATAAGGTTAAGTATAAGTATAGGTTATAGTCTTAGAATCACAGAAACGATCATAGAGTTAAACCTAAGATGTTAGATATTAAAAGTACTTCCACTTTATTATGTTGTTTTCCTAGCATGATTTTTTCCCCTCACACTATTTTTTTTGGGTTTTAGACGATGGATGTAACCCGAAAGAACCGTGTTGATCAATTTAATGGACAATGCAAAGATTTTCCTCCTGAACAACCAAATTTAATGGGAGATGGAGTTCAAAATCTTATTTCTATACTTACACAAGCTATGAATAATTCTGGACTTCCAAATGAGAAGTGAAAGGAACAATATTCTATTGAGTCCTTCATGAGGCAACATCCAACTTCTTTCCGTGGTTCATCTGATCCACTTGTTGCTGAACAATGGATCATTACCGTTGAAAAGTTATTTTCCATACTTCGTTGTTTTAAATATGAAAAAGTCATTCTGGATATTTACCATTTATAAGGTGAAGCAGATCAGTGGTGGGCTCTAATTAAGAATACGAGGCCCAAGATAAAATTGAATCCATGGAATGGGATAAGTTCACGAACTTATTTTTCAATAATTACATCCCTCGTATTTTTCGAAAAAAGATGGAAAAGGAGTTTCTTGAGCTTAAGAAAAAGGATGATGAATCTATTGGACTATACGAGGTGAATTTTACAAAGCTTGCAAGGTATGCATCTGTCTTTGTCATCCAACATAAAAGTAAAGTTGATCAATTCACCAGTGGATTAAAAAAACTCTTTGAAGGGAATTAGCTATAAGAGACATCAATATATATGAAGAAATTGTGCATTGTGCTATCAAGGTAGAACTGGAATTTGGTGTTACATATCCTTCTCATGGTTTTGACAAGAAACGAAAGATGGAGTTTGACGAAAAATCACAAAACTATAGTGAAAAGAAGACAAATGTTTCGTTATGCTCAAAGTGTGGAAAGAAGCATGGTGGAGAATGTCTTAAAGGGACTATAAACTATTTTATGTGTGGAAAAGAAGGTCATCGAGCAACTCAGTGTCGATGTAATGGAAAAAAGGTAGCTAATGATTATAATATGGAAAAGACTACAGAGAATGAACCACCAACACTTCAATGCTTCAAGTGCAAGGAAATGGGTCATTATGCTAATCAATTCCCTAATCCAAGGGTTAATGATGATCGACATCAACAACCTCTAAAGGCAAATAACCAAGGGAAGTCGCATGCAATCACTATTGGCGATGTTGAACATGATAATGATGTGGTGGAATGATTATGTGTTTATGTAATGTGGTTCCTAAATAATGTTGTATCCAGTATCGTGGAATAATGGAATATTTATGTATTGGTCTATTGTGTTTTTCAATAATTTAATGGTACCAGTAACCATGAAAAGTGATTGAAATATTTTTTGAAAGCATATGAAATGAACATAATAAAGGGATAAGGAGAAAATAATATGTATGATAGTATTTATGAGCTCATCACTGATATTAGGACAATGTGATATCATGGTTTGAGTATATCAAATTTTTGGGATTTTGGTATGTGGAAAGTGTTAACTTTTGATAGAATTCATGTTTTCACTAAGGTTATATGGTAATTCATGTTTCAAGAGAATACGTGATTATGCTATTCACATGATTGGATTGCGATCAGCATGATATATCTTATGATATATGGGGGATAAATGATAGTACTAACGTGCTTGTTATTTGACCTTTCCAGTAACAGTTTTATTTATACTATGAGATTCGATAGATTTATTTTGGACAAGTCTAAAGATTGGAATGGATTATGTTGGACATTAGATAGTATTGTTTATGGCTAGAAATTTTTTTGATATTATTACTATAATGATATAATATTTTAGTTTTAGAAAAAGGAAAACCTGCAAGACGGGAAACAACCCATCGCGTCAGGCATGGTTCTAGGAATCGAACACAAAACCGAAATGCGATAGGCCTTTATCACCTACCACTGGCCTACAGGAAGTTCCTAGTTAGTAGATACTAGTTTTAATTTATTATGTAGGATGACAGATGAAGTATAAGTCCATTTTTGGAACCATATACAATTAATCTCACAATAAGATGGACTTATGTATATAAAATTTTCTAACCATATTTTCGAGATAGATGGAATGACCGATCATTCTATCGCATGATCTACTAACACTTAATGAATGACAAATTCATCTTCATTTCTTTAGGAGATGAAGTGTAAATTGGTCAAGCCACAAACAACAGTAAGATTGTACCAAAATAAAGTATTTATTTTAATTCAAAAAAAATTCAGCATTAGTAAAATCATCTAGAAGTCCAAAAATGTTGTCCTAGTTCCCTCATATATGATGAATCAGATGGTACCTTAGATCATCACAAATTGATGGCATTGTGATTGATAGATTTTTCATAGCCATGTTCTATACCACTCTTCATCTAAACATGATGGTTAGATTTCTCTTCAATATCCATATTTTCACATATATTCACCTATGTGGAAACCCGGTGATGAGTTACTTTGGGTATATGTTATGTTTATAACGTTCCTTTTTAAAATTATGATTTAGTATTCCTTTTTATGATGTGGGTTTCTATGAATAAAACATTCAAGTAGTAAAATATGTATAACCCCGATGAATTTCGAGGGCAAAATTCATTTTAATGGTGGTTGAAAGTAACACCCTGAGATTTTATGAGATATATTATTTTAATTCCTTTGATGTCTTCTATTATACAATAAACCAAGATTAGATTGTACTATATGCATCACCGTATTAGCTTGAAGTATATGCAACACTATTCTTGGCTCATGTTACACACAATTTCATGTTCATTTTTTGGAAGTTATTCTACGCAACATTAAGAATAGATTTTGTTAAATGTATAAATGAAATAACTTCTGATTATGTTATACGCAACACCAAATAGAGCTTGCACTACATGCAGCCTAGACGTGGCTTGTATTACATGCAATCATGACCTTCCTCGATAGCATGTGTAGTATGCAATACCGGGTTTCACTAAACAACGATATGTTAAAAAATATTATATAAACTAGTCGTTATGAATAGTAATAGCAACCTTTTGAAATTTTGTAAATTCTATCATTAAAAATGGACTTTATTTTTGGATTCGGAATATAAAAATTATCCTATGGTGAATTTTTGGTATTTTTCTGAAAACGTTCAATTTTGTAGGAATAGAGAAAAATACTGAGTTATAGTTTAAAACCGAATTTTTATTTAAATCATTATTTATTTTATATAAATTTATTTTAGGTCAAAATTTCTTCAAAATACTTATATATGTTCAATTTAATTCATTGGAGTCATTTTATAATAATTTTTGATAAATAAAAAGTTTATTGAACTTTTCACCGTCCTTTAACCACATCCTACACGAATTTTCTAATTTCCATAAAAAATAATTTTACCACTTTGGTGAGTTGAATTTCTAAAATCAGAGAGGCACTGTTAATATCAAGGAGTAAAATTTGGTTCAATATGATAAAAATAATTTTGGTTGAACACTATCTTTTTACTTTTATTTACCATGGTTAAAAGTAAATAGGGTAATTAAGGGTAAAAATGATATTAATATTAACCTAACACATATCCTAATTCTAATGGATAAGGGTAATTCGACAAAACAACATTAGGAATAAAATATTACCCTTTAGGTCTACTTGGATTACATTAGGAAATTTATTATTATTATATTTAAAGAAGAGTTAAAATAGTTAAAATCAAAGTATAATAAATAAATCATTTTTAATACAGGATTATAAATAAGATAAATTCGACTATAAATTTTAATTAGAATGATAAAAATATTCCCTACATAATGGTATTTTATTTATAATTTTTATACATTGAATAATATAATTTATTTATGACACAATGGTGATGCATTAATTACCTAATTAATGAAATATTAAAATAAATGATATTATAAGTACCCAAAAAAAATTTATTTGAGACTTTTTATGAATTAAAAAAATTTTTTAAGTTAATATAACATATTAGGGTTGGTTAGATGAATATTTTTCGATGTAATAATGCTTTTATGAATTTACAAAAAACAAAATACCAAATAGTGTCAAAATTGACATAAAATAGTTTTTAAAACAAATATTATATTATTAATTGATATTCTATTACTAAAAATATAATGTTAGGAAAAAAGACTTATATAATAATATTTATGACATTAATGAACCAATTGGTGTTCTATTGGTAGTTTATAGTAATTTTATTAACCATATCATTTAAGAATACAAGAAGACATAATAAAAGATAAATTATTTAACTTGGAGTTAAATCTAAATTATAATGATAAAATGGTAACCTAAACTTGACTAAAACCTATTGGTTGAGATGATTTTGACCCATCCCCACCCTATCCTCAAAATAAGTCACATAGGAGCCATTATAAACCGAATATGAATTTATTAGAAAATATTATTTTAAGTTTTTCCTAAGGTGCTCCTCACCCCCTTATAAAAGGGCACCTCCTCCCTCTCCTCTTCACACAACTTTGAGCCTTCAAGCTCATCCAAACCCTACCCACTTCACTTATCCACTAAAATATAAACCTACTAATGGTTCCTGTCTACTTCAAAGACAAACTTTAGTACCCTAAGACGAGGTTAAGATGAGGCGTGTTAAAAATAGGTAATCTCTTCTACTCATTCTATCAAGTTTCATTTATCTTCTACTTCCTCTTCTTTAGTTGTTTCATTATAATGTAATAACATCTTTATGAATAATATAAATATATTTTATTATAAATATAACACAACCCCGTTTAACCTTCTATCCATCCTATGGAATACAAAATCACCACCCGTGCGTACGTATAGAATATGGTCTCCACACTGTGGTGTAATCTATTTTTCCACCACCACCTATCTTGGATGAGTATAATGGTGTAAAGAATAACTATAAATAGTTTTTATAACATGATACTAATTCTGAGATATTATATCATCCAATCCAATTTCATTCAATAATGAGAACGATATCATCGCTCGAGCATACGTACAGATTACCGTCTCCACGATGCGATGAGATTCATTCTCCATGTTAACCATTCAAGACTGATTATAAAGTATATATAATGAATAATAATGATATATATGACATAATAATGATACTTTATTTATGAATATATATATATTACATCTACTTACATCTATTCATGTCAATATAAAAAGGAAAAGAACGTTCATGCGTACGTAATGTCGACGTCTCCATGAACGGTGTATTTCATTTCATTTATCTATCTATTATATATATATATATATATACTAAATATATATGATATATAAATCATTTTTTACATTCTATAAGTAAGTAAATCATGATATAAGTAATAATATTCTCAAGAACAACAGGTCCAAAAACGTACGATAAATGATAAGATTTTACCCAAAACGTTGCTTTGACATGGAATTAACAAAAGAACGGGTAATATAAAGTCATAAGTGAATCTAATAAGATATCATAAATATTATTATAGTTATGTTAAAATTTAATAATATTTTTAAACCCACTATACTGGATTTTCAGACACATATGGAAGAAATTGGACCTAATGTAAGGGATAATTTTGTAATCTCATTTTTATCCTAGATTTCTTATATGTATGTTTTTACTGGGTTTATATTTTTCATCCATGTCCATAATGTTTTTCCATAAAGTGTTTATTATTCTTCCATGTATGTTTAAAGTCGTGTTTATAGCTCATTGACTTTTACTTTGTGTTATGTAAGGATTTTTTATTTTGTTTACCATAAAAGGTACTTTTTGACATCTCCGGCAAAAGTATGAGAAGAATGTATTTTTTAACTTATATGGCGTGAATGGATTTTTACAGTTTCACAACACCTTATTTCCATGAAGCTTACTCTACAATATTTCATTACTATTTTAATCAAAATCATTTTCTTTTAAAATTTCATAGAAAATCATTTTAATGAAGAAAGGATATTTCTCTTAAGAATTCATTTGAAGTGTTTTATCAAAACAACTAGCCATATAAGATGACATTATTTCATATGTGTATGTTTCAAGTATAATGTCTCTATTATTTAAATGGTATCAATTTTTTATGATGAAATGATATCCATTTGTTTTATATAGATTATGTTATGATGGGATGATGTTTATGAAACCAATTTTATTCTTTGGGTTATGATGAATGATTTATATTTATGTTGTGGCACGCGTAAGAATGATATCATTATGAGATGGGTGGGACCTATATCTCCCTCCAATAAATTGGGCAAAGATTTATATCTCATGAGATAGACATGGCTGGAACATAAAGTTAATCTAGTTTAGTGACACCGGACTATAATGAGGAGTGACCTCGATTCAGTAAGGGACTTTGTCCACTATGATGGTCTTGGCAGCAATGCCTTGGCTTCTATGTAGATCATAACATGTGCTTAATGGTTTCCACAATTACCTATTTTATTCCCATGCTATTTTATCATGGTTAAGGTTACTTTTTTATCTATGCCTTATGAACTGCCATGATTTATGTCATTAGTCATGATTTTTATGTTTTATGTTCATTTTCTTTCGTTCAAATGTTTAGGGATTGTTTTATGTTTTCGATGTTTACCCTTACTGAGCATTTGAGCTCACCCTTTCCCTATTTTCTTTTCCATAGGATATAAAAAAGGTTTTAGGTAAGAAAACCAAAGTGTAAGATCTTTATGGGAGATATTGAAGATCTTTCACCATGATTAGAAGATTATGTTCCGAGTTTCCAAAGACACTAAACTAATACGATCATTGGGTATATTTTTTTGTAATGTATTAAGCCTTTCACAAAAGTAATTTAATATCTATGTACGTTAAGTATGGGTCTCTATAGGGAGATATGGTGAATGATGAGTTAAGTTAGGAGTTCTTTTTATGTCAGGGACACTTTGAAAGAAGATGGAACATAAGGAATTATCCAAGAGTTTTTCCAAATTCGGGGTGTGATAGGACATGAATGTCATTTGAGCGTACAAAATCATGGAAAGGACTCTCATGGGAAAATTTCTTTTCATTTGATTGATTTAAATTCTTGGGGGATACAAATTCAAAGCCACCGGGACATTATGTGCATAGTCAATCAATGGTTTCTGCAGAATCCTAGCTTTATATTTCTATTGGCCATCGCAGATTATAGAGATTTGTAACTATCTGAATATGGTATGTGACCATCGATAATGGGTACACTTGAACAATAAAGGGGCATTTTGACAGGACATCTTTGGGGAAATACTGAAAATGAGTGGTGGAACTCTTCCATTGTGTGTGGATCAAATTCACTCATATGGATGGGGTGTCCTTAGAAATATCAAAAGAGACCAGATATGAATCGGTCCCATATGATCCAATATATCCAGGATGTGTGTAAAGGGAAAAATGTAAGACATAACATTGAGGGCCCTTGAATGAGGAGGGATTGAATAAGGCGTTGAGTCCATTGAGAGTACAATGATTTGATATTAATCTTATGTGGATGAATTCTCCTTTGATATATCGGAATTTTGGTGGGAAGCATATGCAGAGCCACCAGGGCATGATGTGCATAGTCAAAAAAAGGTCTCTGAACAACACTAAACATCCATTTAAGATGACCTTGGAGGTTTATGGGGATTCAATATTTCATAAAGAACATAGGCTGTCCATTTCATGTGTCCCTTACATAGATCTAACTCATACATAGGTTGAGGAATTCATTCCATTTTTGGAGTACATGGTTATTTAATCATCACATGACTAGGGCGAGGGGTTCCTCCCGTGGGAGGGAACTGTGACATGCCTTTTAGTGTCGTGCGGCCAGGACCAAATTTCTGGGCTAATTTTACTTAATGTCATGGTGTATATCATTATATTATCCCAAAGGTCATGTGATATATGTTTGGTGTGAGAATTCAAAGATTATGAGGATTCAAGGTAATTTAATAAAAAATTGAAAGATTAGCATTTGGGGGAACTTGAGGCATAAGTCAATGCTATGCAGTTTAATGTCATACCACAATGATGATTTTGGCCTCATATTTTATTATCCTGAAGAGAGGACATGAAGCCATGCAGTTTAGAGTTGTGTTGTGCGGACATGATGTAATGAAGTTTAGAGATGTGCAGTGAGTACTATTCTACTTTAATAAATAACATTAATTGTTTTGAGTTAATCGCTATCAAGATGCTCCAACGCTCCCTAGACATGAGTGATGATAGAAGGTGTAAACAATAATCCTGAAGGCAACTTGAATTAGGGGGGATGGCACGGGGCGGGGAATCTGTTTGGAATACTGAGATAGGATTGTACTCTCCTAGGGATGAATTTTTCTTTGATCGACGTCCATCTTGGTTGGCAATATATGCAGAGCTCCCGGGCCTGATGTGAATTTTCAAAAAAAGTTTCCGCAGGAAACTAGCCTTCCGTCTTAGATTTCCATGAATGATTATGGGGATCCAGGTTTTCCTAGAGCATGGAGTTTGAAAAATGGGAATGATGTTATTGGGAACCTTAGAATACTCGAACAATGATTAACTATGCACTACTTGGAAATTCCACATAGGTCTGACTCATCTGTATAGGTGAAAGTTGGATCTTTTGACTTATCAGGACTAAAGGGCATGTTTGGAATCTCGTAACACTGAGGAATGGGACACACATAACTCTTAATGAATTTAGTAATTTATTGACATCCAATAATACCTTTCACGGTCTCCCTATACATGTCTGACCTACATATTGGGAAAAAGGTTGTTTTTTGTTGGTGGCTAAGCCAGGATTCCAAATAAGAGCATCACTATATATCCTGCGAGGGCAGTAATCAAGCCATTCATAGTTCTTGACTCTCCCTAAAAATCTTTTCTCTATGTGTAGGGACATTTGAGTGAATTTTTATCCCTCATTTTTCTTTGTTGATGGCTGTGCCGGGATGAAAAATATGGTCATCAATACATATCCAGAGATGGAAAGAATCAAGACTTGCATAGTTCTGAATGTTCTCTGTACCTATTTGGCTCGGTCCATAGGTTGGTAAATTGCAATTTTATTTGTTAGAGGTTCCAGGTCAACCATACTTCTCTATAAGTTATTTTTATATGAGAATACATACCACCTATCTCAAGCTCACGTAATTCATAATCATTGAGATAAACAAAGAGTGGACATAGGGTTTCTTTTATAGGTGTTTGGGGGTAGAGGATATGATGGGGGAATTTTCATTTTCTTTCCTGGTGGGTTCGGGCCATGATAGATGATTGAGGTATCTCAATGTATCTCGTGATTGTAGGAATCAAGATGTATGTAGTTCTGTATGTACCATATATCAATCCGGCTAAGTCTAAGCATAGGGGAATTTTCATTTTGTCCATCATGGTTTCCAGGTCTTACAAGATACTCTATAGTTTCCTTTCATAAGAGAATACCTACCATTGATCCTATGTTAATGTGAGTTGTACTCGATGAGAGAAATAATAAGTGATAAGGGTTTCCCTTATGAATATGGGAAGATATAGAGCATGATGGAGGAATTTTTGTATGGGGGTTGGGCCGAGATCAATGATTGAGGTCTCACTACGTATCCTATAGGGGCATGAATTGAGACATACATTGTTCTGTAAGAGATTAGGTAGTTTATTGTCATCATATTATGACATTTTGTTTAATGTAGTTTAGCTTCTTACAGTAAGGACATGAGTCACAGTTTATTGTCATGTTTCAGGGATGATTTCTTACAGTTTAATGTCTTGTGGAAAAGAAAATGACTCTTAGTTTAAGGTCTTAGGTTTTGGACTGTTGGCTTATGGGTATTATATCTCATAGTTTAGGTTCATAAGGCTTGGTCCATTAAAAGGGTTGGCTATTACTCATAGTTTAAGGTCATAGAGTTTGGACCCTAGAATGGTGGTTCAATGTCATGTTGCATGGACTAATATTTTGAAGTTTAACATCATGAGTTTCGAAAAACAACTTATAGTTTAGGGTCAAAGAGTTTGGACAATAAACATTGCATTGCTGTTACTCATCTTTTAAGGTCTTAGAGTTCAGGACTTTAACATGGTATGTTGTAATGTGAAGTATTTCTTCAAGAACATCACATTTGTGGGAGTCATGATGAGTTTTCCTACCATAGATATCATGGAGTATGCTCTACATCAATAGACCCTATTTATGACATATGGCCCTTCTTACCTTGGTTTAAGAATTGGAGGATTCTTCTTGAGTATAGTTAATTTTCTAAGAACTAACGCCATTTCTACGTCAAGGAACGATCGAAGGTGAACATTTTTGTTGAAGTTTCAGGCAATCCGGTTTTGGTAGATTTCCAAATAGTGTAAAGTATGCAGCCCTTTCTCAACTAGATTCTCCAATTCATCAAACCATCTTTGGGATATCTCATCCCTAGATAGTTGATCGAAAATGGCCACATGATGTTATGGAACTTGGATTTTGATAGGTAACACCATCTCTTCCCCGTATACTAGTGAGTAAGGGGTTACCTAGGTAGCAGTGTAGGTTGGGATTTGGTAAGCCCATAATGCATGAAGGAGAATGACTGGACATAATTTCATATCCTTATCAACCATTTTCCAGAGTATGTTGGACAAAGTCTTATTGAAAGCCTCTATTTTCCTATGGGCCACCACATGGTAACAAGGAAAATGGTTGACTTTAATTATATGCTCCTAGTATATCTTTTCCAACTCAGCGGAGTAGAAGTTGCTGCCATTTTCCATCAGGATGGTATGGGTGACACCACATCTGGTGATGATGTTGGCCTTCACAAAGTAGACAGTGTTTTCATCCCATCTTCTTTATGGTGTATGGATTTGGTCCATTTGGAAAAGAAGTCGATCACTATGAGTATAAATTGAACTACTTGGGAGTGGCAGAAGGATATGGTCCCACAACATACATAACTCATGCAACGAATGTCCATGATTACATAGATATATGAAGTAACTACAAGGTTAGATGTTTGAAATTATCATGAACATGCATGGAATGAAACTTATTGGTTAATATGGAACAATCCTGTATCATGGTGGGCCAGCAATTGCCATGCCTTCAAATTTGGTGATAGATCATGGTTTCTAATTTGTGATTTCCACAAGCTCTGACATGCACTTCTTTCATGGGGGCAACAATTTCATCCCTATCAATGCACCTGAGGAGGACTCTATCAAGGCCTTGTTTTTAGGGGACATTTTTTTAGTTTACACCATTGTACAAGATAAAATTTACTACCCGTCTTCAGAACTAATACCACACAGAATAATCTGGAAGGAGTTCCCATTCCGAAGGTAATTTTTAATTGGTGTCATCCAAAAAGTGGTATTACCATAAGGCTCAGATATAGGGCTAATTTCGTCAATTTTCTCTATATTGATATAGATGAATGGGATGACTATCCGATAGTGAGCAATGCTAATGACTATTTCATCCTAGTCTGGATCAGCCAAGGCAGTGCCTATATTTTCCAAAGCGTCGGCTAGAGCATTTTGTTACCAGGGGATATAAGTCAATGTTGGATCTATTGGGAATTCTTCCACCAGTTCTCGTACATGGTTTATCAAGGGGACCCATACTTTTTTCATGATGAAATAGTCAACGTTTACCAATTGGATGACTTTTTTTGAATCACCAATTATTTTTTTTGTTTGGATTGCACATGAAGTGCCAATTATAAACTTGCAATGAAGGCCTAGTATTATGCTTCCTTAGTTGTACACCCTTTCAAAAGAAGGAATGAGTATGCAAAGATGGAATTTTCTGGGGATATGAGTATAAATCCTACCCCCGCTTTTTTGATCTTTGGATCATCCTTCCTTTTCCCTTTTGGGATTTAGGAAGCTCTATTGATGTACATTTCCCATGTATGGGGGTCATATTGAATGGGAAACTCATTCTAAACTGTATTTTCAGCATCCAATGGTAATGCCTCTTCCGAAGGGTGTTCATCCAAGAATTCTACTAGCATGTGGCCTTCGATGGCCATCTAGGGAACATACCCTAGGTCAAAATACTGTAGAGTGACCACCCATCATGATATGTGCCCATTTAGCATGGGATGATCAAGGATATATTTAAGTGTCTTACAACGGAAAACCAGGTGGTCCTCATGGTGCTATAGTTAATGTATGAGACTCTGAACTACAATGATTAGCGCTAAGAAGTTTTTCTCAAATTTTTAATATTATATTTCAGCATCGATCATTGTTTGTATTAGGTAATAGTGGTTTATATTGCAGCTGACATCTTTTTTTTCTATACAAGGAGGTTAACTAATGACTATTCCAGGGTAGTTGTGTACAAAATGAGTGGCCTCCCATCAACAGGTGGCATCAACACTGGTGGGCATATGAGGTAAATTTTTAGATTTTCAAATGCTTCTTGGCTGTCATTATCCCACTCATACGTAACTACTTTCTTCAAGAACTGGGTAAAAGGTAATCATTTACCTACAAGGTTTGTGACACCCCAAAACTTATTTATCATGTAATAGTAATATTATGGTTTTATTTTATTTAATTTTCTTGTTATCCAAAAACAACATAAAATTAAACACAAATGAATTTTATTTAATTAAACACCAAAGTGTTTACATTATAATAAGATCAAAGGAACACTAGTATACCCAAAATACCTATTAAAAGACCTATTAGAATTACATGTAGACCACCCAAAACCCAAAAAAACTTCAAGAAGTTAATATGGGTCTTTCGGATCCATCACAATATATATTATACTGGATAGAACCACTGCAACAGCACTGAGAATCAGTGGAATGATGTGCACCATCTTCTTCAATTGTGTTAAATTTGTTAAATTCTATTGTATGGTTTTATAAAGTATCAATCGGTTGTTTCCCTTTGGTGACTGTTGAGTTCTAATGGCTATAATTATAGCAATCGGTCTTTTGGTGGATTAATTAAAAATATCTAAGTATAATTTAGTTTTCCAAAATATTTATGTTATGTATTGAAAATATCATATAACCTCTTATTATGAACTTTAAAAGGACAATGTTTTAATATTTTGATCTATAATAATTGTAATTTTAAATTGGTGTGAGGATTTCAAACACCCATCAAATATATCAAATATCATTTAAATGTTTTCATTCTTTAAACAAGGTTTTAACTAAACTATGTCTTTGATTATTATAATAATACTATAACAGTATCATTTAGATGTATTAAATTTTAATTTATAACATAGTATTTTTAGACATTTTTTTTATAAAACTAAGGGAAATTTGGTTTGAAATCACCGATATATGTGTAAGGAAACATAGTATAATAGGTAACAAAAATACATTCCCCCAAGGTCCAGCCCTCTAGCTGGGCCGAAGGAGGAATTACGCGCTAGGAAGCTGATCCTAGCTTCCACCCTTAGCATCGGCCAGTCTATGTGCGTGTGTCTGTGCACACTTAAAGAACGCACATGGATCAGAGTGCGACATTGTACGGGGTGGCACTGCGGCATGTGTGGGCGCAAGAGGGAACCCGAAGAACCCAGTATGGGGAGTTACCAGGAAGGGGGATGGAGTATCTTGTGCCTATGTCCAGTATCTCGGGATCATAAAGAAGCCATGTAGGCACCTCCATTTTGATGTGGGATGAGGAAAATCGTCCAGCATCAAATCCAGGCCATTGGATCATGCTGCGGAAGATATTATCTGTTGGATTAGATCATATTTCAATCTCCCATGACCATAGATATCCTCCGCATTTTTGTACACCATCCAATATTCTGAATATATAATCCATACTATTCTTTATTTTAAAAAATCCACATCGCACCGTATGTATTCATTCGCATTCATGATCTTATCCCAGTTGTTCTTCATTTTCAAAACCTCATACTCATCCCTGACTGTCAAATCATGGCCTGATCCAATCCTGGTTGTCCATTCATTTTCCACTTTTCCCATCCCGCAACACCTTCTTCATCCCCGTGTGCCACACCAGTGGTTTTCAACTTTCTTTTCACTATTTTCCACACCCGTGACTCCAACCATCACCATTTGAGGCCCCTCCTTTCACGTGTTTTCCACTAGACTGACAACCCAGCCTTATTTTAAACTTAATAGGTCTTAGATTCTTTTCAAGTGACATTAAAATATTTTGTATAATTTATGTATAATATAGTTTAAATACAAAATCCACTTTCACCCATAACATCTCTGTTATTCTTCCTCTTCATGCCTCAAACAAGCCTCTTTGGACCTCTCATCCTCCTAAAAATAGGTAAGGGTTCATTTACATCATGTATTCTTTTCGTAAAAACCTTTTTGTATACTTCGAATATTTGGATATGGATATATATATATATATATATACATATATATTTTTGGGTAAACCACTATTACACCCGATTTTAATACTTTTAAACATTTAGTTTCAAGCTTAAATAGAGTATTAAACTGTAACGAATTATGTGCTGTATAAAAAATTTATGTAAATATTTATATATATAGTATAAACAGTCATATATAGTATTATAGTTTGTATAACTCACCTTCTAGACCAGTTTTGAGTTTCTCACCATTGAACTTCATTGATTTATTGACATTTTTGTTAAATATGTAAGCATCAATAAATTTTGGAATTATACCCTTAGGTATTCTCAGTTTTTCATGTATGTTATATATGTGTATTGAGGTTTAAATATATAAATAATTTTTAATAAATAATACTTTTAAATTTTATATTATGATTTAAAATTTGGGTACTTTTTCTAATTAATGAGGCTAATATATTAAAGTCATATGGGTGTCAATGGAATTTTGGTTTAAACCTTTTAAAACATAACATATTTTTAGTTTTATGAATATATTTGTATATATATAAACTTTTATCCTTAATTTTATTTTGAATTTTCTAAGGATTAGTATGATGGAATAAAATATATTGTTTTCAAAGTATGACCAGTTTTTATATACAACTTTTTATATACACCCTTGTGTACAAAAAGACTTACACAACACTAAACCCTAGTTTTGGATACTCCAAATATTATACATTGGATATGTTTAGTTTCCATGGCGAATTCATGAGTATAATATTTGGGGTTTGCTGCTTTTACATACATATATATGAATCACATATTTCATATACATTAAATGGTATTAGTTACAGTCGAGTTTCATGATTTCCATTTTAATCATTATACATACCCTTGTGATGTGTTATACCAAAGCATATTAGTATTAAAAGTTTGAGCATCTGTAAGTTTAATACCCCACAGGAAATATTTGCTTTGCCTTTTATTTAATTTTTCACCCAGGTGAAATTACAATATATATTGATTAATAATGTTTTAGAATTTAAGGTTATCATCGTACGTGAAAAAACATATATTTATTTTAGTACATTATTTTTCATCACATATTCCATAATATTCTTATCATACTTACCATTCAATGACATAGTCATGAATTTGATAACATTGTTTTTAACACTTATATGCATTATTCACTTTGTATATGAAAATACTAAATAATGTAATCAAACCCAAATGTTTTCTTTTCGAATAACGAATTAAATGATTCGATGTGGTATGTGACACATTGAATATTATGAAATGAGAAATTAAATTATTCAAATTGGTATGGAACATTTTGAATAATATGAAATGATAAACCATGTAATATGTGATACTTGGAATGAAAAGTGGTTTAACAAATCAAGTATCTGAGACACATTTATTTATAGAAATGAGGAATACAATGGACATAGTATGTGATGGATTGGACTGCTATAGCCCCTCGATGCATCGGTAGGTATCATGAGACCACTAATCATGGAATTGGCCAAGGATGTTCCTGACTAGGATTTATGGTTTTTGGCCACGACCTTAATCAATAGACATCCTGGTCAACGCCTTGACATAGTCCGACATATTCACTTTCCTCATTATGTCTATGTAATATAATTAACTAGAAGAATATTTGACTAGTAGAATATTCTATATTCAAGAGATTATTTTCATGGAATTATATAATTTAAAAGCCTAGGTATTATTATTTATTTCACAGTAATGAATGGACGATGTAGAAGTTATTATTTTATGCGCAACTCTAATTTTGTATTACTCTTAGTTATTAATTTTTTAGTTGAATATTTCTATGTCATACTTATTTAGAGTTTTTTTTAATTATTATTCTAAATGGTAAAGCTTATAATTGTAACATTATTCCTTATAACTCTGTCATAATTCCTTGAAATGTTCCCTTAGGACTCTTAAACTAAATGCAACATGTTCCAGCATTCCTTTAGAAAATGATTTATTGGGAATTTTAAAAGAATTTTTATCAAAATTTATAATTGGTGTATTTTGTTTTTTTTAAAACCCTTACTAGGCATTCATATGGTCACCCTACATTTTTAAATAAAAAATTTCATGTATCATTATTTAGTTGAAGAATCTTGTCAAAAGTACCTGGTTTCCTAGAACCTGAACCATAAAAATCCTCCGTATAGAAAATGATGTCTAAATTATCAATACATGTTTTGTAAAAAAAAATTCACATCATATTTTAAGGCACCGACTCTACGTATTTTGGGGTCGGGCCATTACAGTTGGTATTAGAGGATTTAGTTTAGATAACTCTAGAAAACCATAACTAAACAAAGAAAATTTTTATTAAACATTACTATATATGATGTTTCCTTAATTTTCAAATTGAAAAAGAAAATACCAGTCTTTTGTCTCTTCCTATTGAGGCTCTAGAAACTATAGTTTCCATATCCATCCATGAAAACCTAGTAAACTATGCACAAACTCATATAACGTGAAAAATACTCTATGATTTGTCAAAATCTCACCATGTAGTTCAACTACACCAAGAAATGGGTTTCGACTACCTCTTTATGATGCAAATCCAATTTCCATCCTACAAACATTGGGGAAAGTACTTATAGGGTCTTTTTGGATGCTTCACCATCATAGTAGGTATCTATTACCTCATGGATTTCTAATAAGCGACAGTGGCTGGTGACATCCGTGCATCACATTTGTGCCAAATCCTATCATATGTCCATTATGGTCAAGTAATGGACTTTGAAATCCTTGCAATTGAGGCCTTCCATTATTTTTATAGACATCAAGTACATACTGATGTCTCTCGGCTTTACAACCCTCATGTCACACTCTAGAGACACCATAAGTATACCCACATGATTTAACCAGACTTCTTCTGTTGCATTTGGTTCAGGGAGATTGAGTGTTTTAAAATTGTTTTGTGGATTCATGTAACAGGTAATTGGGGAAACCATTAGTCTTGGGTGTTGTGTACCAGTTTTTTTATGAAAATTAATTTTGTTATTTCTTCTTTCATCTACCATTTCAGTGTTTGTGTTTCACAGAATAGACATTTGGGAAAAAAATTATTTTGAGATGGAAGTACAGACCCATATATTATCTCTTCCCGTTGAAGTACTAAAGACTATAATAGTAAGAACCTATGCGGAAGAATATATTCCCTTCCGAAACCAGCGAAGAACATGAAATCATCTCTATAAGATATTGAACATTCTAGACATTCTCGGATCCTTCCAAGGGAATGCCAATGTTTAACACTGCATAGCCACTTCCCAACTCACTGAGAATAGACAAATGGGAAAGTACCATAAAGGTCTTTTCCCATTCTTCAGTCTATCCAAAAACATCATAGCCATGGTAAGTTTCAAGAGGCTTCCTTTGAAGGGGATCTTCACATAGCCTACATAAACCACATCTTGAGCTTTATTTTATACGACCACATCCACAACATCGACATTCTCAGACAAGAGGGAGTTCGACGAGTTCATAGAGAGTTTTTTCATTCATACATCACTTAACTTTCTACTATTCGAGCATCCCTTTGGAAGCCCATGTTTGTGGTGCATGAGTTTAACACATACTATGAAAGGTGTTCTTGGGATGGGGAAGTAGAAAAATTGATCACCAATTGGGTTTCTCAGCTATCCACACCTAAGAATTCTCTACGATGGAGGATGTGGTGAAGAATATCAGAGAGTCTATTTGTAGCATGTTTGTATGAAATGAATTGCGAGGATGAAATTCTTTGTAGGGGGATAATTTTATGCCCCAAAACATATTTCTCATGTAACAGAAATATTATGGTTTTATATATTTAATTTTCATTTTTTCTAAAAAAAACATACAAAATAAACTCAATGGAATTTTATTTAATTAAACACTGAAGTGCTTACATTACAGTAAGATCAAAGGAACACCGGTCTAACCAAAAATACCTATCAAAAGTCCTATTTTAATTATAGGGAGACCATCCAAAAAAACCCACGAAGATAATATGGGTCTTTAGGATCCGTCACAATTAACATTAGTACGGCTAGAGCCACTACAATTTCACTGAGAAGAAGTGGGATGATGTGCACCATCTTCTTTAATTGTCATGAATTTGGTACATTCTAATGTATTTTTTTATAAGACATCAACTCGACCATTTCCCTTGGGTGACTATTGAGTTCTAACAACTGTAATTATAGTCTTTGGAATTTTGGTGGATTAATTAAAAAGTAATAAGTATAATTTATTTTTCCAAAATATTTATGTTATCTATTGACAATATAACATAACCTCTTATTCTAAACATTAAAAGGATAATGGTTTAATATTTTGAGCTACACTATGTGTTATTTTAAAATGAGGTTAGTATTTTAAACACCTTTCAAATATTTCTAATATATTGTAAATGTTTTCATTCTTTAAACAAGGTTTTAACTAAACTATGTGTTCGATTTTTATAATATTAGTATAAAGTTTTCATAAAGATGTATTTTATTTTAATTTATAACTTTGAGTTTTAAAACTTTTATTTTTATAAAACTAAGGGGAATTTGGATTAAAAAACACCTATATGTGTGTAAGGAAATCTAGTATTATAGTTAAGAAAAAAGTATACCCACAGGGGAAAGCCCTCTATCCAGGCCGAAGGAGGAAGCATGTGCTAGGCTGCCGAGCCTATCATTCAGCCTCAGAACAGGCCGGGCTGTGGGCATGTGTGCATGCATGCTTGAAGCACAAATGAGGATCAGAGTGCGCCACCGTGCGAGGCAACACATCGGCCTTGGTGGCCATAAGAGCGTGCTCATAGAACCTATTATGGGGAAGCACTTAGATGGGGGAGGGATATTTTGATCCTATTCCCAGAGTCCCGGGCTTAAAAAGAAGCCATGGAGGCCCCTCTATTTCTATGTGGGATGAGAAAAATTTTGCAGGATTGAATCAAGGTCGTTGGATTAGGCCGCCCGTGATGTGATCTGTTGGATTAGATTGTCTTTTGAACTCTTGCGATCGTAGATATCCTCCACATTTTTGTATTCTATCTATTCCATCATAGAAATAATCACGAATGTTCCTTATATTTAAAACTTTTCATCGCACTGTAGCTGTTCAATCATGTTCTTGGTATAATCCTAGTCGTTCTTCATTTTTGAAACTGCTGACTCATCCCCAACCGTTGGATCAATCCCAGATCCAATCATGGACATCCATTCGTTATCTGGTTTTTCCATTCCCACATCACCTTCTTCTTCCTCCGCGCACCACACTAGTGGTTTTACACTATATTTTCACCATTTTTGACACCCGTGACTCCACCAATCACCATATGGGTCCCCTCATTTCACGTGTTTCCACATGACCAACTCCCTGATCTTATTTTAAACAGAATTGTTCTCCGATTGTTTACAAGTGACATTAAAATATTCTGTATAATTTATTTATAATATAGTTTATATAAACTATCTGTTTTCACCCCAATCCTCTTGGTTATTATTCCTTTTCAAGACTCCAGTGAGTATCTTTGGACCTCTCCTCCTCCTCGGAACAGCTAAGGGTTTATTTAAATCTTGTCTTATTTGCGAAAGAACCTTTTTCTATATATTATATATTTAGTTAATGAATATATATATATAAATATAGTTTTATGTAAACCTATTTTATACCAAATTTTAAGACTTTTAAACATTGAGTTACAAGTTTAAATAGAGTTTTAAAATGTAAGGAATTATGTGTGTATACAACTTTTATTTATATATTTATATATGTAGTACAAATGGGCATATATAGATATATATATTGTATAACTCACCATCTAGACCTGTTTGGAGTCTCTCAACATTGTACTTCAAAGAATTATTGACATTTATGATAAACATGTAAGCATCAATTAATTTCGGTATAAGAATGTTAGGTATACTCGGTTTTTTATATAAGTTATATATGTGTATAGTGGTTTACATATATATAAATTTTTTTATAAAAAATCCTTTTAAGATTTATATTATTATTTAATATTTGGGGACTGTTGTAAATTAATGTGGCTAATATATTAAATCCATATTGATGTCAATGGATTTTTGGATTAAACATTTTAATACATAATGTATTTTTAGTTTTAAGAATATATGTGTATACATATAAACATTGATCCTCAATTTATTTATAAATTTCCAAGGATTACGATGAATGAATAAAACATGTTGTTTTCGAAGAATGAGTGATTTTTATATAAAACTCTTTATATACACCCTTGGGTATTAACAGACTTATACAACACTAAACCCTATTTCTGGATACTCCAAATATTTTACTTTAGATGCGTTTAGTATCCATGGAGAATTCATGAGTATAGTATTTGGGATTTTTTACTTTTACATACATATGAAAGAATCACTTATTTTCATATACATTAAATGGTATTACTTATGGTTGAGTATCATGCTTTCCATTTTAAACATTATGCATACCCTTGTGATGTGTTATACCAAAGCATATCCTTAATAAAAGTTTTGTGCATTTGTATGTTTAATACCTGAAATGAAATATTTTATTTATATTTTAATTAATTATGCTCCCAGATGAAATTCCAATATATATTGATTAAAAATGATTTAGAATTTATGGTTATCATTGTATGTGAAAAAACACGTATTTGTTTTAGTACATTAGTTTTCATCATATATGACATAATATAGTTATCATACATACCATTAAATGCCATATTCATGTAGTTTATAGTACTGTTATTAATAGTTATATGCATGATTCACATTGTATATGCAATTTATAAAGAATGTAATCAAACTCAAATTTTTTCTTCTAGAATAAAAAATTAAATTATTCAAAGTTGTGTGTAATTGTTTGAATAACATGAAATGAGAATTTAATTTATTCAAAGTGGTATGTGACACTTAGAATAATATGAAATGAGAAACCAAGTAATATGTGACACTTGGAAAGATATGTGATTTAATAAATCATGTGTTCGAGAAACATTGATTTATGGAAATGAGGAATGCATTGGACTTATAAAGTGACAGGTGGGGTCTGCTATAGCCCCTCAGTGCATTGGTAGTTCTTATGAGACAACTAGATGTAGAATTGGCTGAGGCCATTCCCAATTATGATTTATGTATTTTGGTCAAGGCCTTAATCATTAGACATCTTGGCTGAGGCCTTGACACAATCCAAAATATGCACTTTCCACGTTATGACTATGTAATATAATTAACAGAATGAATATTAGACTAGTAGAACATTATTG
Organism: Viscum album; assembly: GCA_963277665.1. Lineage (NCBI taxonomy): Eukaryota > Viridiplantae > Streptophyta > Magnoliopsida > Santalales > Viscaceae > Viscum > Viscum album. The sequence continues at coordinate 83,209 of CAUJRU010002042.1, forward strand.
GTTGAAGTGCTTATGTTTATGGGAATTAGATCATGTAAAATCTTATGGCTTATTATTTATCTCACAGTAATGAAGCGATGAAATTTAAGTTATTATTTTATGGGAAACTCAAATTATGTATTACTCTTATTTATTAATTTTGTACATTCATATTCATATGTCGTACTTATTTATAATTTCATTTAGTTATTATTCTGAATAAACATGATTCTAATTGAAACATGATTCCTTATAACTCTGTCAGAATTCCTTGAAATGTTCCCTTAAAACTCTTAGACTAAATGCTATGTGTTTCTGCATTCCTTAAAAAAATTATGGAGAGTTTTAGAATAATTTTTTCAAAATAAATAATTTGTGTATTATGTTTAAAAAACCCCTTACTGGGTATTCATATGCTCACCAATCATTTTTTAATAACAATTTTCAGGTATCAGTTTTCAGTTGAAGAAACATGTCAGAAGTAGTTGGTTTCCCCGAACCTGAACCGTAATGATCCTCTATATTGATTATGATGTGTAAATTGTCAATGCAGGATTTTTAAAACTAATTACACATCATGTTTTAAGGCACCATCTCTATGTATTCTAGGGTCGGTCCATTACAAGGTTGGTTATGAAGCACCAAATGTATGTGAGGTTCCCCTAGAGACCTCTCAACTCGGTGAGGTTTCGAGGTGGGGACATTCTAAGAATGTATTTTTTCTTATCGGGGTCGAAATCGACGCTATGATGGCATAAAGAAAAACTGAGGATTTTTTACAATGTAACTCCAAAGGATCACTTTTGCTGATTTATATTTAAACTATGTTGTTGAAATTTTTTGAAGATATTTTTAGGATCATCCAAGTGGTTCAAGAGAAATCGCGATTTGACCATTAGATCGTCGACATAACACTCTAAGAATTTTACCAAGAAGGGATTGGTGATGTGATATATGGCACACAAATTTGTGGTTCCATAATTATTTAGGCTGAATGGTATCACTTTATAACATAACACCCCTTGGGGGCACTAAAAGCGGTAGATTCATCATCCCTTCAGGCCTTCAATATTTTATTGTATCCAGAATACCAATCCATGAAATAGAGGGATTCATACCCAAATCTCACATCACTCAAAAACTATTTGATCAGGAATGGGAAGTCATATTTTGGGAAATGCTGATTATGGTCTTAGAAGTCAATGCTGATTCTAATCCATCTATTATACTTTTAGACATGGACTATGTTTTACAACTAGATCATGTATTGTACCTCCCATTTAAATTTGGTGTTGATCATCTTGTCAAATTCAGCCTTTATTTTGGAAGAAAGCATCAGGTGGGTCCTTATGGATGCCTTCTTATATCCCCAGTGATCTTCTGGTAATCCTAGAAGTTGAGTGGCTAGCTCAGGATTGAGGCCTCCCAATTCAATTTAGTTCTGGGAAAACACATCTCAATTCATATTTAGGAAGGAGGTGTAGGCCTTTTATTCCTCAACAGTCATAGCCACACAGATTAGAGTGGGTCGTGGGTCTTATTTATTTCCGATATTTATCTCCCTATGTTCATCAATTATGATGGACACATATTCAATGAATGCAAGAGGTCCATCTATGAGGTCTTCTTCCTCTTCTTCTCCTTCTTCATCATCGTCATATTCTTGCTCTTTTGGTGGAGAGTGGACTTTTTAAAATAACTGTCCAAATTTGGGAGAAAAATCATATTTTGCCTAAGTGTGTGAGGCAAGGGCAGTTTGATGTCCCATGGACAGGTCAAGAGAGTCTTTGATAGGGCTTTCCATGTCATAGTGGGAGTCAGCCTACTCTTCCATGTATTTGAATCGGTTGTCGCGACATAAATCATGCAGTCAATTGTGTTTACATCTGGACTTGCACTTATGCATTCACCTTGGTTGATGGTTAGTAAATACTCTTCCCCATGTTGATGGATGGGGTCAGTGGGAAGCACTTCCAATCCATTTAGGCAATTATCCAATCAATGTCGTCAACTGAACTCTTTTTTTCTTCTGATTTATAGAACCCTGTGTCTATAAAATGTGACTCACATGACTCAAATGGGGATATCATAGTGTGAAATGTCCCATTATTCCCATTAGGAAAATTTATGATGCACTGATGGTTTGATGATGGAATTTATGCGTGCTCGTGCATCCAAGGCCTCATGACCAAGACGTAGAAGGCTCTTCTTTTCCGCACTACCAGGAACATGGAATCTGATATGAGATATCCAAGCCATGTTTTACGAATGATTCATCCCAACGGTCTCTGCTTACTCTTTTCATATCTCTTCAAAGTTTTACTATAGGTTATTAAAATGTATTTATCATATCCTAGTCAATGAAGCGTTCACTACGGGAGGAGGTTAACTCTAAGGCCATTGTGATTGAAGATCCCTCGAACATAAATTCCATTTATCATTCTAGACAAATATAAGGGTTTGATGTGCCCTTGCAGGATGGTTTATTCATCCCTGTCTGTGATGGAGATGACGACATGACATTATTCAAGAATGGTCTCTGTTCGGTATACTTTGGTTGCTTCTACTTCAGCCTTGAACTCCTAGGGACTTAGTAAGGCTTTAATGAGTGCCTCCCTATAATTTGTGGGTAGGCTCAACACATCAATGATTGAAATCTTTGATGGAACTAAAGCTAACTGATTCAGAATATCATACTTCTCTTTTAATGGTCGGTGCTTCCTGGCTTGACGTTGCATTCTAATAGACCCTGGAGGGGTCCGAGCATTGAACTTAAATGGTTCGACATCGGTGATCGGGTTTGGGGGTGCTGCGGTCCTTTCAAACCTTTCCCGAACTGGTCCACCCATATGCCTTTGCCAACTTGATATTTTTTATTCCCCTGATGGATATTCCAAGATAACGGTGCACGAATTTTTTTCAATTGGGGAAGTGGAGCATTCTGGTTCTTGTCTTGTCTATTAGAGGGTCCTTCTGTCTTTTTCTACAATATTAACAGTTTGACTTGTGGCATGGTTGTGAACTAGTTTCCAGCCATGATCATGCCTTCCTGGAAACGTCCAGCCTCTGTGTGCTCTTCCTTCAGCTATACAGTTGGGCGGGGGGAATTCAAGTTTGTGGCGATAGTCATTATTTGAGAAGTGGTCCATTATGTTGTTGAAATTAATGGAGACGAATATTAGTTCATGATCTGACATTATTTCTATCTGACTATCTCCTTCTTATGGTGCGGTTTGGTGGGATGGTGCCCGTTGTACCATTTGGTGGGGTGGCGCCCATTGTTCCTTGTCTGCAGATATGGTGTACGAAAGTGCCCCCACTAACATCAGATTTGGTGTCAGCTCATCTCCTTACACTTGATTTGTACCTTTATGTCTTATTGAGGACTGTGAGGATGTGGAGGATGGTTTTATTGAATTTGGAGAATTTGGGGGCACAATGGGTTGTTTCAACTACACTTGGAGAATTCCATGGACTCAATTAAATGACTTCTATGTCAGCCATTTGTCAAAAATTTCCTCCTTCTTACTGGAAACACTCTGTCATTCATCTTCCTCTATTGTGTCTATGGTGGAGACAAATGCCACTTGTGCTGGTGGTAGGCCAAACATGACTTGCCTAAAATCCACCATCTTTTGTAGGAGATACTTTTAAACAATTCATTCCATTATAGTATGTCCTAGTATATGGTGGTGGGGACAATAATTTGGATGGTCATTGAGACCCACTTCATCAACTCTCTTTGGCACTGGTAGTTGGAGAAAATTACAATTCCTGTCAGCTAGGATATAATTGCAGAATTGGTCATCACATAAAGAGTAATAATTATTTCTTCATTCATAAAACTAATTTTTTTAGCACCCCATCACTTATCTTTCCGAGGTGGGGGTGGTTGTTGGCGTCCAGGTGGCCCCGCACGATTTGGTGGGGGCCTCACAACTAGAGATGGTGTTGGGGGTGTCTTATGTGTGACAAAAGACACTTTATCTTTTCCCGCTATTTTCCATGGGGCTAAGGGGGCACTTAGGACTTATGATTTGTCTGTTGAAATGAGTCTTCTATCCTTTGACTAATTCCAGAGAAGTATTTTAACCCACTTGTGCACATCACCTGGATGAGTGGTGTTTTCAATTCATCCCGAAGATTATCAATGCACATAGTGAGCATCTCATCGTAGAGAAGGGGTCGGTTTAGGGAATATGTTAGGCCCTTCCATTAGGTGATGAATATTGATATCATTTTGTTCTCTTTCAATTTTCAGGTTATGAGATCACTGGACATCATCTTAGGATGCGTTGAACTGAACTGGAAGAGAAAATGTTGTTGGAGGTACTCCAAGCATGTTATTGAATTGGTTGGAAGGCTAGTATACCATAAAAGGGTTGATCTCGGCAAGGTTCATACAAAGTACATTAGTTTTACTGCTTCTTGATGCTCTTATGTTCCCATCATTGTGTCACAGAAAGAGGCATAGTGTATTAAATGTTGATCTAGGTCCCAAAATCAATTGAATATTGGGAATATGGTGTTCCTGAAGTTTTGTGGTGGTAGAAAATTCCTCACTCACTCAGGGTAGGGTTTGTGTTCTGGTTGTATTGGAGTGTGACGCCCCTCCATGGATTCTAGTCGAGATGTTAGTTGCTTAAAAGTTTTTAGGAGCCCTGGATGCATATCATGTCAGTCTTGATCTTTGACTGGTATGACAGTGGCCGAGATTGGGTGTGCCGGTGCAACTAGAATTTGGGGTTGATACCTAGTCGGGGTTAACAATTTTGGGGTCACTTGGATATATTCTAGAAGACTTCCCAGTGGTGAGGATTTATTTATTCCATTCTAGGTCAAGGTTGAACAGACCTCTGATCTTGGATTCACTCACTGGAATGAGTACCTATGGCATGGGAACCTCTTCAGGGAGAACCTGTAGATGTTCTATTGGGGGAACACATCCGGTGATATAACAACCTCAACATAGCTCGACATTAATTATCCTAAGATCATTCATTTCTTCCTCCTTCTTGGAAATCCTCTCTTCATGGATGAGGGATGCATTTACAGGGGGTGGAGGTAAGTCATAAATGAACTTTGATTTATTCTTCTCCATAATGGTGTTTCGTGAGGGAGATAGCAACAGATTAGGTAAGGGGGCTCCAAAATATAGGATGACTCACTATTTCTGAGTATACACACCATCATGCTCAGTGTGGGATGCCTCTAGGGGGAACCATATTCCTTCGCATGCTCTCTTACTGTGTCATTTCTTGTGATATCAGTGGCGTTGACATATACCACGTTCCCTGAGGCCTACCATAGTGGGAGTGGTGTACCCAGTACCAAATGGAAGGAAGGATTTATGTGCCCTTATTTGGACATTATCCTTCTATTCTACGGTATTTTTTAGGTTTCCTAGAAAATATTGATGTGAAGGGTGCCCTATTCTGAACTCATAAATATCTTTTTCCTCTGAGGGTATGAACCACAAGAAAGGGTGGAATGAGTAACTCATTTGTTCTTCATTATTCTAAGGCGGGAGAAGATGGTCATCTACTATGTAGGGATTTGAGGTAAAAATTACCATATCCCTATAGGTTGGGGTTGTTACCATTCTTCCTTCAATGTTCTATGGAATGGATTTTTTGGTCTTACCAGGTCATTTTGATTTAAAAATTCTCCTAACCCTATTGGAAGGGGTTGTTCTCAGATTAAGAAAGTAGCCACCATTATTTCCACCATTTCAATTTTCTGTTCGCTTGTGTGGGTGTATGTCGAGTATGGAATTGGGCCTTCATGGAGTCTATGTTCATTTGAAGATAAGTTGACTTCTTGCTGGTTGGATTCCCTTAGGCAGGAATCCCACTTGATGTTCTTGGTTACCTGACTGAAAATTTTTTTGATGGCTTGATCTCTTTGGCCCTGAATCTTTTGAGACATACTATGGGCAGGTTTTTGAGGAGTATCCCATATTTTCTAAGAAGGGGTTTCTCTTGATTCATGCCTATGGGAAAGGACATTTCAAGATTTAATTTCCAATGGGGCATGCTGAACAGGTTTTGGGGTGAAGGGAAAAGCTCCATGTTCTCCCCATCCATGAATATGATATCCAGTCGAGGCATTTCTAATGAGGCGACACGACATATGCAACACATGCATGGAATCCAGTTCATTGTTTTTCATTCTCTTTTCTGATTGTGGATGCCTTGCGGATGGGAGGTCGTACATTTCAATTAGATGGGGAAGCCCCCTATCATTCTTAAATGGTCCACATAGCCTTTGTAGGGTATGAATTTTTCATTCAGCTATTGAAAATTGACCCATATGTTAATGAAAATGTCATGCTTGGATTCTCGAGACAAATCTCTTAGTATGTTGAAGAGAAAAGTGGCCATGGGACAATACTTCATTGGTATATTATTCCTAGCTATTTTTCTTCTCAAAATAATCATATCATGTTGTTGTTCGTCTGAAGGCTCCTCAACTTGATAGGCCCAGCACGACTGCTTCTTTATTATTTTTTCCCAAGACACTAGGCTTGTGGGAGCCTTATTTATTTGCAGATGTTGGGGTGGTGTCTCAGACGATGAGCGTGACCCTGATCCATCCTCTAGTCGATAAAGAATATCACTCATTATAGAAAATGTGCTTTATGTGTCTGACTCCATTTTTCCAAGTGCCTCTGCATATGAGTTCTTTACCATATTAGTTCCGGCAAGGGGAGGTCCTTCTTGCCAGCATGAATTTTGATTGTGGGGAGGACCTCCACAATTTGTATTGCAGTGGTGAGGGATATAATTGCAACATGATTCCTGACCACAGAAAATTTCCTTATGGAATATACCATGGGGAGGACCTTTAGGGCATGCTACAGTGAGGGGATGAGCTTTTTGTTACTTGATTCCACAATGGGGAGGGCCTTCATAACAGCTATCATTGCAAGGAATGCCTTTACAATGACCATTATCATAACGAGGAATACCATCATGATTTTATACTTGGGTGCAAGGAGAATTTTTGTTGTGCACATCTTGGGAAGGGCCTTCATGATGTACTACAATGATGGGAGGGGATTCTTGTTTCCTGGCATTACTATGTGGAGGAAATTCACAAAAACTATCAGTAATGGGTTGGCCTTCACAACGACTGTCATCATGACAAGGACTAACATCATAAATTGATGTCCGACTATAGGGATAAGAATATCTACAACATATTCCCTAGGCAGGATCTTCAGTGAGGACGATAGCAATGTGAGGGACTTCTAGCTATCTCATCTTCAGGTCAAGGGGAGGGCTACCCTCACGTGCATCTAGAGATAGGCTCTCATGATTAATCATTCAGGGCCCATAGGGTGAGCCCCTATGGGTGCTCTGTGGGGTATATCTTGTTTTATTTTAGGATTCCTCCATGTAGAAAACCAACCAGGATTTTGTTGTGTGGTCATGAGGATGATCTACCAAGCAATGAGGCATCAATATAGGGGTTTGTACCATAGATAGCACCTCCTGGAGGTTTACCAGCTATGCCACCACCTGTCAAGCAGCAGCTACTACAAGTAATACCAGTTGAGGATAGACAATGATTGAGCATGTTTCCTAAGTTTTAGAGGAAGATACCTCCTTGTTTTTTAGGTGATCAAGAACCCTAAGTAGTAGAGGATTGGATGGAGGCATTTCCCCATGTCTTCCTCCTTGTGAGGAATCCATCTTACAAGATGGGAATCCTTCATGAAAGTAATTTTTAGGGCTCTATGTGGTGATATTAGAGATTAGTGACCCAGAAACATGTTGGAATTTCTCTCTCCTAGGAATATTTTGAGAGTATATTTAGAGGAGTTATTTTCAGAAACATTTTAGTCGATGCACATACTGGAGTTTTTCTATCTACATGGGGGTAGTAAGACTATGTTGGAATATTTGATGAGATTTACGTATCTTTCATTCAACTACATAGATATGATATGAGACCCATTCTTCATTAATCATACCCATTCGATGGTCTTATTCTAGGAGATCAGGGAATCCATGATATCCCTCATAATTCTTAATTATGCTGGTGTACATGAATGAGCCCTGTTAGTAGATAGATTTATATTGGGGGTAGGCACCAGTAGTTAGAGATACTTGGAGGGACTAGGTATCTGAGACCATGACATTAGGTATCCAATGATAGTAACCTGGAAAAAATCAGGTTAGGTGTTTTGAGAGATGATCTCAGGACATAGGATTAGGGGTGTATGGATCCTAGGGCAGCATGAGTCAACTGAGGGATATTCCATATTACTCATGCGGTTACTGGGGCAATCTGGCAAGAGATTTCCTGAACCATCATATGAATGATTTGGAGATTGTCAAGGGGCCACAAAGCCATAGACAGATGCATGAGTAGAGTGGCCCACAGGGTCAAAAATGTGGTGGGGGAGCTTTTAGTGCTTCCGGAGGAGGTCATAGGTTCGAGCTATTACCACCAACATCCCCAGTTCGTCCACGACAATATCAGGAAGGTGGTGGACATTGAAGTTCCCAGTTCGAGGTATTTTATGATTATGACCCTGATTATCTTGGTATTATTAGAGGTATGATCTATTTATTTTCCAACATAGCATTAGTTTTTATTGACAATGTTTTCTGTCATTAGATTGTTCCCATAATCATTTTTTGAAATTTGGACATTCCGATTGAACCATTGACTCGAACCTTACACTTAAAGACTCCTTCAAGAGTAGAATTGATGATCACTTACTAGTTTCGATAGTTTGACCTTACTCTTGGAGGTGATAGTTTTGGTAGGGATCTCTTAGTTTTGGCGTCAAGGCCCTATAAAATTATTCTCATTATGGATTGGTTATCCACAGTTCATGCTTAGATTAAAAATTTTAAGTATAGAGTGTAGTGTGTCCACAATGAAGGAAGTATGTTTTCCTTTCTTGTTGAAAAATAAAAACATGCAGTGCAGGATGGACTCAAACATAGAAGGGTGTATCCGTTTACTCATCAGTTGTCGAGACTCTCCTTCAGTGCAGTGGATGATATGAGTCCACCATTTCCTATAGTGGTGGAAGAGTTTGAAGAAATCTTTCTTGAAGAGTTTCCTAGTTATTTTCTTCATAGGGAAGTATAATTCTACATTTATATATACCCTAGGAAATCACTGATATCTACACATTAATATCAGATTACTCCAATAAATCTTCTTGAGCTTAGGGAAAAATTCTAGGACTTGCAGAGGAAGGTATTCATGAGACCCAATTGTTCCCCATAGGCTACCTCAGTTTTGTTTTTGAAGAAGTAAAACGTGATATTGAGGTTATTTGTGGTCTTTTGGTGTAACGCCCCAACCCCAGCTACCCATAGTCAGTGAATTATTACGTAACATTGTCATGATCATAAAAGATCTAGTCTAGAAAGACCGATTAGTTTAGTAGCCTTGGAAACAGTAGATACATTTATAAATGTTACATTAAATCATAATGTGAAAAATTAAAATAACATAGTCTCCATAGTCCACACTCATATCCCCTTCAGACGAGCCCTGCAGGTCAGTCATAAAATATGTCATTCACATCCTGGGAAAAATAAAACATAGAAAGGGTGAGATCAGATTCTCAGTAAGGATAACAATATTGCAGAAACTTGCATAAATAAACATAAACATTTAAGGAATTGTATAACTAAAATAGCCTTTTAAACATGAAATTCAGCATAATATAAAAATAATAATATGAAATAATTCCATTTACTTATTCACATGGATATTCTACTAGTCTAATAATTACATGCAATATCAATAACCACTTTCATAATTATGGAATACATAATGCCAGACTACCATAACCACGTAGCCAAGGCCTCGTGCCAAGATTACAAATATGATTTTGTCAAGGCCTCATTATAGGACACTATTTTGTCTCATGAGACCTACTGATGCATCAAGGAGCTATAGTAGGCTCCACCCTTCACTTATTATACAAATTCATTCCCATATGAAAAGGCTTAAACATAACATAAACATTCATATTAAGACTATCATATGAAATGAAAATACATTATCCATAAACCATGAATGGTATAAAAATAACACATCCACAGTAAAAAACTATCACAAAAACTTTAATACAATATGTATGTTTTGTATCATAATAAATCAACTTCAAATAAGCTTAAAATAAATCATAGGATGTTGACATTGATGAAATCAAAACTTTTTGAGAGAAATATCTCTTTTTTGAAATGATTTAAAAGTAACATAATTATAAAATAAAACATTTACTTTGAAAATATTCTTATAATCTTTTAAGGGAAGCTTTAGTAATTTTATAACATTGGAAAATAGTCGTACCCACTGTATAAGTTAAAAAAGACATTCTGACCATAATTTTGTCGAAAAGGATAAAAGGACCTTGTTGGGAAAATTATAGAAATATTCCTTTATAAATGTATTATTAAAATTCAACAAGGGTATAAATTAATTTACCCCATAGTTTATAAAATATTAAGAATGAAATACAATTTTATGAAACATGGATATGGATGATAAAGCGGTCCCAGTAGATAATAATGTATAAACAACCATGAATAATGAAGAGATTGTGAAATAAACACTTACATTGTACTTTTCCTTGGTTGAGGGTAGTTTAACCTCCTGTATAATGGTGAAATAATTTTTATTAAATTATAAAATAATCATATACATTAATATTGTATCATATATGATATTTTAACATTGATTTGTTAATAATATCTTAGTATTATCATCGTTTATGGTGTTAACATACTCGTTTTCTTTTATATGTTTTTTTACATAAGCCATGTTTGTTATGGATAGGTTGTATCTTATGCATATCCAGAATGATATCATGTCCTTAATCATTATTTTTAATCATCACATGAGAATTATAATTTCATGGATACGATGAGGAATGAATCTCATCACATTCGTGGAGACGGTAGTCCGTACGTACGCACGAACAACAATATCATTCTTTTGATATTAAAAAAATATATAATTGGATGGAATATTATATATAAAGAATCATTATCAAGTTATATTTATTATTTACATCAATTACATATCATTATCATACCAATCCAAATAATAATGTTTTTGAGTAACAATTACACCACGACGTGGAGATGGTAAGCCGTAAGTACGCACGTATTGTAAAATGTCATTCCAATGATGTATATAATACTGAATATGGTTGTACCATATTTTTAATAACATCAAATTTTATATAATATACTGGATTTATTATTTTATAAATGAAATAACAATGAAAGAAGAAGTTGAAGAAGAATGGAACAAGAAAAAGGGTGGTGAAAACATTACATCTTCTTCGGGTTCTTCCTTTTGATTTGATCAAAAGGGCTCCATAGGTTGTCTTTATAATCAAAATAAGGCCTCTAGGTTAATTTTAGGGAAGATGAGATAGTATTTGATCAGTGTTTGGTCGATACAAAAGGCTTTTATGGAGTGGATAATTGGTTAGAAGTGGTGTCCTTTTATAGGGGGGAGAAGCTCTTTAGGAATAACTTAAAGAATTATTTTATAATAAATTCATATTCGGTTTATAATGGCTAAAAAGTGGATTATTCAATGTCTACGGTGGGTATGGGTCGAAATCCTTTCATCCAATATATTTTAGATAGGTTTGGGTCATTATATTAACCTTATCTTTTAGTTTTAACTCTTAGTTAATTAGTTTGACATTTACCATGTCACTTTGTATTTTTATATTATATAGTAAATAAACATACTATATAAATCGAAGATACCCAAAGTGGTCCATTAATGATACACCTATCATGATATAAGTCCTTTGGAAGAACCATATATTTTTAGGTATATAATATCAATTAATAATATAATACTTCTTTTAAAAACTAATTTATGTCAATTTTGACACTATTAAATAATTGATTTTTTTAAAGTCATATAAACTTTATTAATTCGAACCAAATTCATTTAATAAATCCTAACATGTCATTTTTACCAATAAAATTATTTTATGTCATCAAAACTTTTAAATTATATTTATTTTAACATTTACAATACCAATTGTTTGATTCACTCTTTAATAAGGAAAATACTACATCATTATTGTGTCATATATAAATTTAATTATTCAATGACTAAAAATTGTAAATAAAATACCATTATGTAGGAAATATTTTTATCTTTCTAATAAATATTTATAGTCAATATTATAACATATATTACCCTGTTTAAGAAAATTTTTCTAAAAGTTATATGCTTATGTCAATTTTGTATTTACTTTAACTTAATTAATATAAAGTGTCCTTATCTCCTAAAAGTGGATCCATGGGGTCCCAAAATCTACCCAATGATTCCCATGGTCAGACATGTATCATCCAATAAGTTTAGGACACGTTTTAGGGTAATTTATTATTATTAAAATATTATTTTTACCCTTATTTACCAGATTTTCCCTTTAACCATGATAAATAAAATATTTATCGAAGTAATTATTCAAAATGTCTAAAAATAAAAGTAACCTATTTAAACAATATGGAAATCCTGATTCCAAATATGGTATCCATTTTTACAAATTCAAAACACAGAAGTGGTAGAAATTAATTGAAAATTATTTCTCTCTGTCAAAACAAAAAGCGTGTTTTTAAGAAATAATAACTATCAAAAGATTGATGGTTGTTTATGTCCATTTTAAATGTGAAATTATATCCAATGACCAAAATTGTATTAAATTGTAAAAATATATTCTAAATATACTTTAAAACCACTCAAATTAATATTTTATCACTATTAATTATTTTTTTAAAAAATATGTTTTTAATTAAAATGTACTAATTTTCACTATTCATCAAAATATAAAAGTTATCCGAAAAGTACAAAAACTTTACCCTAGGCTAAATTAGATATTCCAAATCCAAAAATTAAGTCCATTTTTAGAGATAAAATTTATAATATTTCAAAAGGCGGGTATTACTATTCATAACGGCTACTTTGATTGGTCGCGTTGTGTTAGAATCTCGAAGTTGCGTACAATGCAAGCTATTGCATTATTCAAAGGGAAACGTACCATGGAAGCCTGGGGTGTTACATTTTGTACCTAAAAATGGTGACCATGATGAATACATATTAACAACCAAGGATCAATGACCACTTTGATTAGTTGAAAGGGGAGTGATGGATCTCAAAGATTTACCTCAGATCTCATTGTCACTTGCTACAAGTATGGTGTATGGATATAATTAATATTAACTTAAGATGTTATTATGGCCACTATAAGTACTTCGTGATGTTGTTTGGTGTGATAAAGTCCCCATAACTATTCATTGGACTCCTGAACCAGATTATTCAGCATTTCATAGACTGGTTCATGGTGGTATTCATTGATGACATCCTAGTGTACTCGTTTTCCAATTAGATTCATGTGAGAAACATGAGGATGGGCTTGGAAAAACTCTGATAGCACCTTCTTTATAGGAATATATTGAAGTGTTAGTTTGGAATTCTGGAGGTCTATTTTCTAGGACATGTAATTTTAAAA
>CAUJRU010002043.1:0-96663 GCA_963277665.1 Viscum album
CGACATCGGATTGACCTGAAATCACAGGACAACAATCCAATTATTATTCGTGACGTGCATGCGCAAATGACACGTCAATCGGACATGCGGTCTGTGTGGTAGGGCTCATTATGTGTTCTTTAAGTGTTGCGCGCGCTTGATAAACACGCGTGGGGGGGTCCAAACTGGTCGAACGAAGTCCGAATGGCATGAAATCGGACGACATCAAAGGGTGAGTGAATTGTGATGTGGTCGAGCAGACGACACGTCAATTGGACGTGCCGTGTGCCCGCGGTGGCCGGGAATGCCGTTCTGGTGTCACAAACGGCTAAAACGGGCGTCTAACGGTCAAACTCATAGCGGACGACATCGGATTGACCTGAAATAATAGGACAACAATCCAATTATTATTTACGACGTGTATACGCAGATGACAAGTCAATCGGACGTGCAGTTTGCATGGTAGGGCTCATTATGCGTTCTTTAAGTGTTGCGCGCGCTTGATAAACGCGCATGGGGGGGGGTCCAAACTGGCCGAACGATGTCCGAATGGCCTGAAATCGGACGAAATCAAAGGGTGTGTGAATTGTGATGTGGTTGAGCAGACGTCACATTAATAGGATGTGTCGTGTGCCTGCTGTGACTGGGAATGCCGTTCTGGTGTCAAAAACGGCCAAAACGGGCGTCTAACAGTCAAACTCTTAGCGGATGACATCGGATTGACCTGAAATCATAGAAAAAATCCAATTATTATTCGAGGTGTGCACGCGTAGACCGCACGTCAATCGGACATGCGGTCTGTGCCATAGGGCTCATTATGCATTCTTTAAGCGTTACACGCGCTTGATAAACACGCGTGGGGGGTCTAAATGGGATGAACGATGTCGGAATGACCTAAAATCGGACGACATCAAAGGGTGAGTGAATTGTGATGTGGTCGAGTAGATGGCATGTCAATCGGACGTGCCGTGTGCCCGCGGTGACCGGAAACTCCGTTCTGGTGTCACAAACGGCCAAAACAGGCGTCTAATGGTCAAAATCATAGCGAACGACATCGTATTGACCTGAAATCACTGGAAAACAATCCAATTATTATTCGCGACGTACACGCGTAGACGACATGTTTAATCGGACGTGCGGTCTGCGCGATAGGGCTCATTATGCATTCTTTAAGTGTTGCGCGCGCTTGATAAACGCGCGTGGGGGGTCCAAACTAGCCGAACGAAGTCCGAATGGACGGAAATTGGACATCATAAAAGGGTGATTGAATTGTGATGTGGTCAAGTAGACGGCACGTCAATCAGACGTGTCATGTTCCCGCGGTGACCAGGAACGCCGTTCGAGTGTCATAAACGGCCAAAACGGGCGTTTAACGGTCAAACACATAGCGGACGACATCAGATTGTCCTGAAATCATAGGAAAACAATCCAATTATTATTAGCGATGTGAACGTGTAGACGACACGTCAATCGGACGTGCGGTCTGCGCGGTAGGGCTCATTATGTGTTCTTTAAGTGTTGAGTGCACTTGATAAACGCGCGTGGGGGGTCCAAACTGGCCGAACGAATTCCAAATGGCCTGAAATCGGACGACATCAAAGGGTGAGTGAATTGTGATGTGGTCGAGTAGACGGAACGTCAATCGGATGTGCCGTGTGCCTGTGGTGACTGGGAATGCTGTTCTGGTGTCACAAACGGCCAAAACGGGCGTCTATCGGTCAAACTCATAGCGGGCGACATCGGATTGACCTGAAATCATAGGACAACAATAAAATTATTATTTGAGATGTGCACATGTAGACGACACGTCAATCAGATGTGCGGTCTGCGCCAGAGGGCTCATTATGCGTTCTTTAAGGGTTGCACGCAATTGATAAACGTGCGTGGGGGGGTCCAAACGGGCCGAACGAAGTCCGAATGGCCTGAAATCAAACGACATCAAATGATGAGTGAATTGTGATATGGTCGAGCAGATGGCACGTCAATCGGACATGTCGTGTGCCCGCGGTGACCGGGAACGCCGTTCTGGTGTCATAAACGGCCAAAACGGGCGTCTAACGGTCAAACTCATAGCGGACGACATCGGATTGACCTGAAATCATAGGACAACAATCCAATTAATATTCTCGATTTGCACGCGTAGACGACGCGTCAATCGGACATGCGGTCTACGCGGTAGGGCTCATTATGCGTTCTTTAAGTGTTGTGCGCGCTTGATAAACACGCGTGGGGGGGGGGGGGTCCAAACTGGCCGAACGAAGTCCGAATGGCCTGAAATCGGATGACATCAAAGGGCGAGTGAATTGGGATGTGGTCGAGCAGACGAAATGTCAATCGGAGATGCCGTGTGCCCGCGGTGATGGGGAACGCCGTTCTGGTGTCATAAACGGCCAAAACGGGCGTCTAACGGTCAAACTCATTGCGGACAACATCGGATTGACCTGAAATAACAGGAAAACAATCCAATAATTATTTGCGATGTGCATGCGCAGACGGCACGTCAATCGGATGTGCGGTCTGCGTCGTAGGGCTCATTATGCATTCTTTAAGGGTTGCGCGTGCTTGATAAACGTGCGTGGGGGGGGGGGTCCAAATGACCCGAATGAAGTCCGAATGGCCTAAAATCGGACGACATCAAATGGTGAGTAAATTGTGGTGTGTCGAGCAGACAATACGTCAATCGGACGTGCCGTGTGCCCGCGGTGACTAGGAACGTCGTTCTGGTGTCATAAACGGCCAAAACGGGCGTCTAACAGTCAAACTCATAGCGGACGACATCAGATTGACCTGAAATCACAGGAAAACAATCCAATTATTTTTCACGACGTGCACGCGCAGAAGGCACGTCAATCGGACATGCGGTCTGCATGGTAGGGCTCATTATGCATTCTTTATGTGTTGTGCGCGCATGATAAACGCGCGTGGGGGTCCAAACTGGACGAACGAAGTCCGAATGGCCTGAAATCGGATGACATCAAAGGGTGAGTGAATTGTGATGTGGTCGAGTAGATGAAACGTCAATCGGACATTCCATGTGCCCGCAGTGATTGGGAATGCCATTCTGGTGTCATAAACGGTCAAAACGGGCGTCTAACGGTGAAACTCTTAGCGGACGACATCAGATTGACCTGAAATCACAGGAAAACAATCCAATTACTATTCGTGACATGCACTCATAGACGACACATCAATAGGACATGCGGTCTACGCCGTAGGGCTCATTATGCATTCTTTAAGGGTTGCGCGCGCTTGATAAACGCGCGTGGGGGGTCCAAACGGGCCGAACGATGTCAGAATTGCCTGAAATCAGACTACATCAAAGGGTGAGTGAATTGTGATGTGTTCGAGCAGACGGCACGCCAATCATATGTGTTGTGTGCCCGCGGTGACTGGGAACGCCGTTCTGGTGTCATAAACGGCAAAAACGGACGTCTAACGGTCAAACTCATAGCGGACGACATCAGATTGACCTGAAATCACATGACAACAATCCAATTAGAACAATAGAATTAATGATTTTAAATTTATAAAACGGTAGTCAAAATTATAAATATTATTTTGAAAATCAGATACTTTATATCTGTTATAGTAAATTTGAAGTTAAATATTTGTTTTCTAGGTTTTATTCAGTACTAAGTTTGTTATTAAATTTTGTTATGTAGTTATATGTGATGATGGATGCAGAGATTGGAAGATAAAAGCTGGGATTTATTTGGGTATATTAATGTATAATTGATTTTTAAAAAAAAAATTAAAATTTAATAGCGGCTGACATTTGGTGGCCGCTATAGGTTTTTCAAGGAGGCCTATAGCGGCCGCCATTTGGCGGACGCTATAGGTCCGGGCTATAGCGTCCGCCAATTGGTGGCCGCTAAAGCCCATCCCAGCTTTCCTACAGCGTCCGCCAAATGGCGGTAGCTGATAGTAACAACGATGGGGCAAAAGCGGCCACCGTTTGGCGGCCGCTATAGGCCTTTAGCGACGGCTTTTGGCGGCCGCTAAGGGTCATTCTTCTACAAGTGAGTAGATTTATTTAAATTTTCTTCAATTATAAGTATTGTTTTAGCATAAAATATTTCTCAATTAACACATAATTGAGAATGTTCTTCATAAATTTATTCTTTTTATTCATTATTTCTCATTTTTCTTCTAAAATTGAACAATATTCGATTTATTGATCATTTTATCAGTTTTCAGAATTAGAATTAGAAATAGAAGAGTTGTAAGATCACTCCTCGTCATCCCAAAACATAATGCACATGTTTTATATCCCATTTTATTATTTTTTTAATTCATAATTTTAATAACCATTTGAGTCTTTATATATAGTCTAGGTATATTTTATAAATTTATTACATTTTATACCATAATCATATTTTATCCTCTTCTTATTATTTTTTATTTTTCTTATCTCCTTAAGTGGTGGAAAATCAGGTTTGATATGTCCCATCTATTTTCAGTCATAACATAATATTTCCTTCAGTCATGGACTAATTTTATTATAATCATTGAATGGTTTCTTAAAACATTTATTAAATTTATATAGATTTTTGAATCTCCAGGTAAACCTTCCAAACTCCTCTCCTAAATTTGAATAGAGTGAATCATTAGAGAATATAACATCCTACTTTGACTTCTTTATCCTTAATAGATAAAAAAATTGAGATATGTATTTTATTTATTGATTATTATATTATCCCCATCCTCTTATTTCATCTTAGATTTATAAAACATTAGTGTTCTAATGAATTCATTTATCTTCACATATTTAACATGAGTTGTTTGTCTAATTTCAACTGAAATACCATTCCATCTAGAAGTCAAAACTCTATGAACATTCAATGATTGATTAGGTTAAAAGATAAGTGTTACAAGAGAAATAAAAAAATTTATTATCTCTTTAAATATTATATTCATTTGAGTGATACATTTATCATTATACATTCTAAAAGTATCAAACATTAATTTACATGTATTGTTTGTCAATTTCCTGCCATTATACATTCCATCATAGAAAAAAAATTTACAAAATTTAAATGGCTATACCACATTTAGAGGAATAGTTGAATTAATCTAGCCGAAGTCCATAAATAATTTCATTCATGGATCTTGAATTTAGATCATAATCAACTTCTTTTACAACATCCCATTTTTATGGTTTATCTTTAGGTAATTTATATAGCTTGAAATCCTTAAAGTAAAATTTGAAACAAAGATTTTTCAAATATATGAACATGAAATCATACATTTTCCATAATTTTCAACATTAAAATATGGATCCTTGATCACCTTATTCAGGGTTTCCCATCAACATGAGTCTTCTTTTAGATCTTTAACTTCATCTAGTTAGAACAAAAATAAATTTTCAATATAGAACTTTGCTAATACCATTTGTTTTCCAAGAATGAGGATAGAGACACAAGAAGGAGGGGGGGGGGGTGGTGAATTGTGCATTTTGAAAACCATACATAAAATTAAAAGTGATACATTTATATCTTTAAACGAGAAAATATTCTCCTTTATTTAAATAAAGTATGGAGAAAGAAATAAAAGAAATGAAAAAAATTGTTTTTATAGTGGTTCAAGGCATAAATATCCCATTATCTACTCTATCAAAACTCTCTCCATGATCTTGGTGATTTTTAATAGTAGATCCTTTTATAAGGGAACTCAAAATTTTAGTGAAATAAACAGAAAATTGTTACCACAAATTTTATATGTAATTAAATAGGACTAACATCATCCTTCAAAACACTCCACACTTGAGTATTTTGAAACTAAATAATTGGATTTGGTTAGAGAATATCCCTATGAAAAAATTTAGATAATGATTATGTAGATGTTAGATGAATAGATCTTAAAAATAATATATGAATAACATCAAAGTATAGTCCTCAAGAATAATCTCAAAAATTTCTATATAGAATATTTAAATAAAGTAACAACACAAACCAAATCAATCTATGTAGTAGTGGGACAAACACAAAACAAAATCTTGAGGAAACATGTATGCCACCAAAGTGTATTCTTTAAAAAGATTTAATAAATTTTATTAGATGTATCATTGATAAGTATAGAAGTAGTAACATCAAATAGAATAGTCACTTTTATAAATGGGGAAATATGACATAATTTCTAGGTAAGAGATTCAGATCATCGATCATTAGAGAGTCATATTATTTGATAATTAGTTCAACCAATCCATCCATAAGATTCAATTGAAAATAAATAATAAACCTGAATACATTTAGGTCAAAAGATTTAGAAAAGGTCCATATAGATCATTATTTCAAAATGCATATCATATTTGAAATTTTAACTTTATCATCCATGAAAAATCACAACTTCCCTTATAAGACAGAAAAAATTAATATATTTTTAAAGATTTTATGAATTAGTCTTTGAATGATTTTATAGATAGTTTCACTCCCACTAAATCATATGAAAAATATTAAAATAATTCAAAATTTAAAACTCACAGAAAATTGGATAAATGTTGTGATTACATAATTAGAGAATGATTCGAAAAGTATTCCTTCCAACACATGGTTGATTCCAAACCTAAAGTTCCAGAACATGGAGTATAATACCAATTTTTGGTTCTCAATGTGAGGTATATTAACAATGTGAGGTTACTTAAATTATTTACATATCAAATTTTAGGAACACAAACTTTTTTTCCTTAACCAAAGTTAGGTTCCCAAACATAAAATTCAGATCAAACATGGGCTTCCAAATGTGGAATTGGATATCAATGTTAGGTTTCAAATTTACTTTTGGAACAGTGATTTCAGACCCCTTTAAAACACCCAAAATACTTTGAAAAAAATTTACTCCCAAATATAACAATCCTTAATAAATAATAGTCTTCCGGAGAAAATAAAATAGTTATTCAATTTAATATAAAACTAAAATCCACTCAAAGTAAATTCATTATTAAATCAAATGAGGGTATTTATGTGCCTCTAAATAAGTAAATATTTTTTTGGTTCCACATTCATATTTTTAACACACATAACCTAATCTATTCATGGAATATGTGATTGATAAAACATTTTCCTAAGTCCTCAGGCCTAGAAATAATGATTTTAACTATTTATTGGGCCGAATTTGATCCTTATTTTTTTTATTTTTCCTTTAATTGTCTAATTTTTTCTAAACTTTGAAGAGGTAAGGATTAGTGAATGAAGACTTAAAATTTAGTTATAACACCCTTTTTGGGTATCTAACCTAATTTTTTATGTCTCTATTTTTAGTTTAAGAGTGTCTCTAACTATATTTTCATAGAGTTTAGAACAATGTGTGGCTAAATTTTAAGGTCATAAAAAATTTACCAGATGCATTTCACCTATTTAAGGCCATAGAGCTTAAACCAAATGGTAGATGATTTTTAATGTCATATAACTTTGATCAAAATTAAATTTTACTATATTGAAATATAGTATAAGTGATCTAATATGAATAATATACCCAATCATAACATATATGACCTTAATGGGGAAACATGTATGCAATTTATGGTTATAGTATTTAGACCATATTGGGAGTTTGGAGTATAAGGTTATAAAAATTGTTGTGTAAAATTGACAGAATGTAGAATTAGATTATTGGAAGTTTTCCTTTATGGTGATCTATCATATAAAAACTTTTATAAATGAAAACATCCTTGATTTTGATCGAATCATTCCCCATGACTTCAAAGAAAAAAATTGGGAATTCTAGGAAATCCAGATAACAAATTGAGTAATCCTCAAAATATTTCTAGTTATAGTATCCCCATGAACCTCCTTACTGAAAAATCATAAATATTTTAGAAAATTACATACACACATTCAAGCATAAACACAATCTACATAAGGATTGTATGCTTTAGAATTTTTTTACCTGTTGTTTTACATGGTTTCAGAATGCAAGGTTAGGAACCCTCATTGAAGTGGTTTCAACTTAGATAAATGATTTATTATGGGGGGTGTTTTATTTGTTTGTAATGAAAATTGGGTTACTCTCATCATTCTTACTAGAAACACCCAATAGTTCCCCCATCCATAGCTAGGTACACACCTACTTTCCAAAAGAAGGCAGAGATCTGGTTTCCAAGACTAATGACTATTGGGTACTTGCATTGTTCAAGAGGATGGGAGGTCGGAATCATCACACCCTTTGGAGAAGAATTATTTTACACTCCAGGACTCTCTTATAGATTTAATATATGTTATTGTATCTCTTATTAATCCCGATACGGGACCAGTTACCCTAACAAAATGATTATAGGGTAATTCCCATTATATACAAAAGACAACGAATATCATTAGTAAACTGAAGAAGGGGAATTTCATTAATGAATTCATCTATATGTATCATATTTTCTTTACCCATTCTTCCAATTGGTGGGTAGATAATTCATATATTAAATCCATATAATCAGATGCTTTAGAATGTTCTTCCATGTAGGGACATAGTTTATATTCCGAGGAGGGGATTGATCCATTATGAGGAATCTTATATATCCTGATTATAATAATGATAAAAACCTAGGTAGTTCATTGAACCCATTTTTTTAACATCATGTGGATAGGATGTACATGTGGGAATTGAGGAACCATATATTTAAGATTGAGTTTCGAGAAGACATCCTACGTATCCTGGTTATGGTAGGAATCAAAGTTATCATAGTTCAATCACACCATCGAGACTATACTCAAGGTAGATTTCATCATATGAAGGAGGTTCGTATTCTTCCACTCATTGAGGATTACATGATGATATTTCCCTTGATGGTAGATATTCATTATACTAATGTGGTGTTTATTAAGACTCCCTAAACCCACATATTTTTTGCACGGTGTGATAAATAAGGGAAAGCAAGTGATCAATATCATTACATATGAATATGGAACTTTGATACAAGGAAGGACCTTGAAAATTCAATATGATGATTGAGCCTTAAGAAGGAATCATATATATCCTGTTTATGGAAGGAATCAAATTTTTCATAGTTCAAGAGGTTCTTTAGTCCATTGAGGGGGGGGTGAAATTATCAGCCCATGGGAATGATTGGGTCCTGATGGTTGGAATGTAGGAGACTTTGTTCTTACATTGTAATGGATATTTATTTGATCTATTTATTTAAGTATGAATCCTACATATCCTAGTTATGGTAGGAATAAGAGTTCTCATAGTTCACTTGACTAGGGATTACACACTGAGGTTTCCATTTCAGGGTTTGATATCAAGCTTGAACCTTTGAAAAGGAGTCCTATGTATCCTAATTATGGAAGGAAATCAGATTCATCATAGTTTACGTTATTGGTGCTTACACTCAAAAAATTCCTTTATATGTGAGATATATTGTATTATGCCACTGGTTGGGGCTTACTCTCAAAGGTTTCCCATGCCTTGGTAGAGGCTCATGGTGAAAATATAGTGATCATTTGAATTACCTAATATAACATGAGATATGCTCGATTTGGGAAATTAGGGATGGAAAGAGATAAATCCCATTGCTTATAGATATAGGAATTAAATACTGGGATGACCCTTGGGGTGTTTAGTATCGGGCTCGAACCTTTGAGAAGGTGTCCAACGTATCATGGTTATGGAAGGAATCAGAGTCTTCATAGTTCAATTGATCAGGGATTACACTCTAATGGTGCCATTATATGTGGGATATATCATATTATACCTTTGGTTGGGGATTACACCATGATGTCACCCTTTCACTAGTATAGGATCATGGGGAAAATTTCATTATCATTGTATTTCCTTTAGCCCATGTGAGCTATTCTCGATGTAGGAAATAAGGTATGGAAAGAGATCAATATTATTTCTTATAGATATGGGACTTACATACTGGGATGACCTTCGGGGTGTTTCATTTCATTCCCAAACCACTGAAAAGGTTTCATATGTATCTTGGTTAAAGAAGGAATCATATTCTTCATAGTTCACTTGATTGAGGCTTACACACTGAGGTTTCCATTTTAATCTGGTCTGCTTATGAGCCTGACCTGCATTGATTATCCACTTGACATGCCTTAATTGTCTGCCTGATGTTTCGGAGAATGTATTCCTTACATGTTAAAAAGGAAATAATATGATCTAGTTGGCTTGTTGGAAAGACATCATGTTTATTGGATGGCATGCCTAAGGGGATGTCACATGTTCGGAATTTGCTTGTCCGGAGGACATCTAAAAACTCAAATCATTTGTCTTGGAAGACATCACTTGACGAAGATATATTTTCTAGAGGGTGTATCATGACCTTTCTAACCTACCCCAATTTAATCACAAGTGGTAGCTGACACATATAGAGGCAATTAATAGAATCAATGTGACATGTCTTATAGGGTGTCACACATCCTAGTTGACATGCTTGGAGGGCATCGTGAGACTTGGCTGGCATACCCGAAGGGCATTTTGGGAGCCAAATGAAATTAATGGGTTCTTCTATGAGACTCAACTATATTGAATTAGCACTATTATATGAGTAAAGAGACATGTATGAAGAGAACTGCAAGATTATGATGATGGGCCCAGAGGGTCTCATAAGATCTGGGTGGAATGCTTGTGAGGCACCACATGAATTGCTTTTGCATGTCCAGGGGAATTCACATGATTTGAATTGTATACCAAATGAGTGTCACTTGATCTAAATGAATTTTCTTGGTGTTTTCCTATGTCTTGGATAGTTCAGGTGAAGTGCATAAGGTTCATATCATATTTCTTTCTCTTAAGCCTCCCTTTTATTAGTATTTTTTAGCCTTGTAGCATGATTGCCTAAACTTTTATCCAGTGTTAATTTTTTTAAGTATAAAAAAAATCATGAATGTTTCCAATATTTCCTTCATGTGTCCTGCCAAAAGTACTTCAAGTGATCTATGGTTGATCATGTGAAGTGTTTATGCATTCCAGTTGATAGGTATGTCTATTCACTGATGTATTACCTAACAAAATACTTTCCAGTTTCAGGATAAATAGCTCATATAAATCCTATTTGGTGCTTGGTTTTATTATTTTATTGGATGTGAGAAGTACAACCCCTTTTTTTGAGGTTGGGGTGGGGGATTTTAATGCTCACCACCTCGATTGTTGGTTAGTTTGTGCGGTGTATCTAGAGTGAATCTATAATGGAGTCCGTGAAGGGATATAGTGCACACATCTTCATGAGTCCTCTACTATAGTTTTTTTTAGAATGCCTCCTGATTTTTAATGATCGTGAGTCTCTCTATCAACATTTCCTTTATTGGATTATTTCCAATTAATGGGGACTTTCTTTAATCACGCGGTTATGCCAAAAGACTTCCATATTTTCATATTGATATATCCAAGTGGTTTTGTTAGACCAGGATGCCTGTGGAAAGGGCCTCACATGATCTTGGGTGACATATCCAGGATTCTGGAGAAACTGAAATTCTGACTTCCTATGTGCGTCGTAACTATTTTATGACCATAATATCTCACTCCTCCTGCCCTTTTATTTCCTTTGATTTATGTGAAAAAGGTTGGGATTCATGTGAGATTTCATGAGTAATGTCAAGGACATTTTATCTGTTTTTTTGTGACGTGTCGCATGAAAAATAAAGGTCCCATAAAGATGTGTGAGCATTATGGATGAATCTATCTGTTAGTCTTTGGGGAGATACATGGGAAGCACATTTTCACCTTGGTATACCCAAGGATTTTCATGCATAGAGGTTGAAAAGCCATTGTGTTTTTGAGAGATGAGGCATAAATGTTTCTAGGGTCTCATGGTGCCTTCTGGTCTATTAAGGGTGTATTGCATTTCATTCAACAACCACGAGTTCTCCCACCCCCTTCATTTACTTTGTTTTATCCCATAAATTCCTAGGGTTCATGTGAGTTTTCATTAATATTTACAAGGATAACTACCCTTCCCTTTGGTGAGGCATTGTGTAATCATTAAATCCTTAAGGACCCCCACCATTTTTACATTTTTGCCTTATTTTGAAAGGGTTTTTAGATGGGTTGTTAGGTGCATGCTGGTGATGAACATTGTGGAACAATGGAACTCATTCAGTTTTTGATGTGCGGAAACTAGTTGTTCAGAGTGCCTTTGTAAGGGAGGGAGGTCTCGTATAAAGGGTCTTTGTAGGATCTACCATTGTTTATACATTACACAAGGTATTTTTGCATGACCTTTTGTTGGTCAAGCAATCATGAGTCTCTTAGAGGATTTCTAGATCCACATGTCTTGGACACCTTCTGCTTTGTTTTCTTTTTAGGGAAGATAATACCCATATTCAGGTATTTATACCTTCTTAATTATTCCAATGCTCATTTGGAAGGCGTCATAAAATTCCACCCCATAGAAGAGTTGTTTGTAGGGATAAGGGATTGGTTATGAGGAATGTAAATGCCTACTTGAGTCTTTAGTGGTGTTGCGAATTAGTATCCTGGGAAATGTTTAGTCTACCATGATATGCTTAGTATTCCATGTAATTACCTATATAAAGGGGGTGGGGGACAGATCTATTAATATCTTGGGACCCTATTTTTTCAGAGTTCTCTCAGTTTTATTCCATCACATGCCTCTATCAAAATACCATTATTCAAATATCGGTTATGAGATCTGTTCACTAGACTTCATCATGATATCTATTATGCAAGAATGATGCAAATCATATTAACTAAATGGATTTTGGCCACAATTGACAAAGATTTTTATGGTCTTATAGAAGAGGCTCCCCTTACTAGACAGATGAGGGAGATGTCAGAGGCATTATAGCAGGGATGTCAGTTTATATCTGAATTGTATGATCAGATAGACATCTAGACAACATGAATATGGAGTTGTGAGGAGATTATTGCTCATCAGATGTCTAACCATTCAACATCATCTTATTTATTATCTAGAAAAGGGTTTAAGAGTTTAATATTTTGGTAGAGTCTATCTATCCTATTGGAGAAGAAGTAGAGGTAGCGAAAGTGTTACTCCAATGTTCAATTGGCACCTATTGTTGGAATATTTCTGATCTAGTTAGTATAGTTGACCAACTTTTATCATAGTGTAACCTTCTTGGTGCATCCCATTTTTTTATTTGAGACCTCAGAGAGGCTCCAAAATGTAAAGATTCCTCCCCCCTTTTACACAATACAAATTAATTGATTTTATGAACTTTCTATATCACTTCCAAACTTATTTTCATTCATGATATTCATGTTATTTTTTTTGCTCTGACATTATGTGAATCACCAATGAAAGTACCCATACCATGTGAAATATCATGAAAACATGAATGTATGGATCATAACATATTCTTCTCAAAAAGTACTCATGAATTTCAACCAACATAAGATTCTTTATCGATGCATCTGTTCTACTAGTCTTGAGAAAAATCAATTAACATAAGGATAATCGGATATAATACACATACCATAGGAATACTTCTCTTATATTTGTCAATGCGGTTAGTCTTGATTAAAGTATCTTAGTTTCTCAAGTCCATATGAGGGTCCTCACAGGCTCTTTCAGACTAAATCACTATTGTGATTTACTTCAGGGTCTTTTTATCTTAGACATGACATTGATTTAGTTTAGGTTATTTCAGCTCAGACCTTTGTTGTACTTTAGTTTTGGGTCTTGTATCTCAGACTTGGTATTGCTTTAGTTTAGGTTCTTTGGGCTCAAACCTTGTATTGGTGTAGTTTATGTTATTTGAGCTTAGTACTTTTATATTCCATGTAGTTTAAAGTATTAATGCCAAGACGTTATGGAATATGGGGATGGTAGACTAGCGATGACTCAAAACACTATGTTGTTCCTTGTTCTACCATGGTGTTTCTAGGGGTCAAGATGATTGTAAATCTCTTTATACTGGTCCAAGATATCGTTGGTTGGTGGGTCTGGGCCCTTATGCATAAGTAGTGTGGTCGAACAGAGAGATATATTTTACATTGCAAGGACTGTGGAAGAGTTATTAAGGTAATATGGTAGAGGAAAAAAATACTAGGGAAGCTAGACCCTTGTGGATAGTTATAATATGGGTCAAATAAATCAAAACAAAAAAGTTTGAGTTAGTGAATATGGGATGGGAAAACATACCGGGTATGTCCCATGATAAAATAAGATGTTAGGTTCTTCCATGGTGTTGTTGTGGCTCATGAGTATTAGAAAGCCCTTTATACTAGGTCAATATGTCTCTGGTTGGTGGGTCTAATCCCTTCTACGTTAGTAGCATGGTCGAACTGAGATACATCTTTTCCTTTCCAAGGGCCATGGAAGGTTGATGAATACTCAAAGATTTAGATGATGAAGTTGGGTTATAGGGGAAGGATATCTAGGAAGGGTTTTGGAACCCTAGGGAAATTGATCTCTTGATTATGAAGATCGATCCCTACACCATGTGGTTTTGAATCATGAGGTGTGGGCCATCAATCATTTGGTAATGGAGTTTCACATTCCGGATTTGAGAAAGGGTACAAATAACCACAACGTAATGTTAAGGATGTTGAATTTGCTTGAATAGTTTGATACGTGGATTGTAAATAATAGTCCAAAGTGACCAATTAAAGAGTAATGATATGGGACAATCATTATGGTGATAACATAAAATACAACGGGGTTCTATGTTCTTCCGTGGTGGAATTAGGCTCCTGAGAATTAGAAGTCCCTTTATACTGGGACAAGATGTCTCTAGTCGATGGGTCTAATCCATTCTACATCAATAGCATTATCGAGTTGGGATATTTTTTTCATTTCCATGGTCTATTAGAGGTTTTTGACAACCCAAGTAATTTTAAATCATTGTAGTTTGATATATGGAAAATGTAAGACTCAATAAGGGTTCAAGCACCCTAAAAGTTGTTCCATTACCAAGCAAACATATTCTCACAATGAGGAGATTTTAAAAATCTTTAATATTACTTTTCTTAATCCAGAGGGTCCAATAAGAATATCATTATTTTTACTAGGGATACAAAGTAGATGTTATGAGATTTATACCTTTTATTTGTGCCCTAATTTTTTCTTAAACTCTAAAGATGAAGATTTTGGAAAGTGAAGACTTGAATTTTTATCAGACTTCCCATTGTAGGTTTTTATTCAAACATGTTTTGTGTCTCTTTTTCTATTAGTTTAAGGCCTTATGATTTGGACCATTATAGGATAGATTTTAAGGTCATACAACATTGACCAAATTGGGGGTCGTTTAAAGTCATGAAACCTATAGAACAAATATGAGAGATGATACACAAGATCCTAATTAGGATGCCCATGGTCAAGAGTAATACAAAATCATTCTGAGTAGGAGGAAGGAGTGTTTTAAATCATAGATCACAGTTCTTAGGTCACGATTGATGATATGGAACCATTATTCTAGTGATAAACTAAAACAAAATTGGGTTCTAGGTTCTATTGTGGTCACATCAGGCTCACAAGAATCATAACACCCTTCGTACTGGGCCAAGATGTCTATAGTTGGTGGATATGACCCCTTCTACATCAGTAGCATAGTCAAGAAGAGAGATATATTTTCATTTTCATGGGTAGTGAAAGGTTAATGGAAAAATGATGTGCTTGAAACATGAGGTATGATTTATGGATAGAGGTGATTTAAAAATGAAGGAAGCACACCGTGCTCTGGTTGATCGGGGTTTGGCTCCTTTGGTCCTTTGATAAGGAATACTGATGGGTGATGATATATGTGCAGTTTAAATTCAAACAACAAGTATGAAATATGTTCTCTTTATCAACATGAGGTGTGTATTTTTTCCATATAGTTTAGAATCATGCGGTAAGAACATACTTATTGCACAATTTTAATGTCATGTGACCAGGATGTTTTCCTTTCAGTTTAATTTCTTGTGGTAATGATATTAGAAATGTTGTGAATAGATGAAAATGTTGTAGTTGGGTCTAAGGATGCAATTTCTGTCATGAATAATTATCTCATAAAAATGAGAATCCAACCACACATAGTTCTGAAAGGGCCATGCAATTTATTGTCTTGTGCTGAGGATGTGGGTTTACCAACATGAGATGGAGGTTTTACAGCTGGGCCCATGAATAGAATTATGGGCACCACTATGTATCCCATGATGATAGGGGATAAGGCCACACATAGTTCTTAATGAGGTTCCTTTTGTGGGTCAGGCCTATACGAAAAGAGGGGGCATGTTTATATTTATTTTCCATGGCTGTGCCTGATGTTGGAAATCCAAACATCGCTATATATACTTTGATTAAATGAATCAAGTTGCATGTTGTTCTTGATCAAGAAACTCTCTCTATAGGTCTGACCTGTATGGAGAGGTGGACATTGTCTCCGTTGATTATTGCAGCTGGACACATGATTGGGTATATAGACATCACTATGTATCCTGTGATGACAAGAATCAATACAAATGTAGTTCTTTTTGGAATCGTGCAGTTTACCATCATGTGTCTAGGACAAAGATGGATTGTCATGAAAGAAGAGCTGATGTTGCAGCTGGACCCAAGGACTGAAATCTAGGAACTCCTACATATCTTGTGAATAATGAGAATCAATCCATACATAGTTCTTGAAATACAATGCAGTTTAATGTTATGTAGGGAGGATGGAGGTGAACCAATGTGAATTGATGGGAATATTGTAGTTGGGCCCAAGGGTAGAAGTATGGGAATCACTATGTATCTCATGAATATTAGAATCAAACCAAACATATTTATGAAAGTTTCATGCAATCTAATGTCTTGTGGTGAGGATGTGGGTTCGATGATTTTATAGATGGGTAGAGTGGCTGGAGGTGTGGTAGAAGACCAACACCAACTATAGTGATCCTCTTGGGTGAGTCCCATAGGAGTGTGTTGTTTCATGTCATGTAGGGGACATTAACTGTATAGTTTAATTCCATGTAGTGAGGATAGATGATATACCTTTTAAAGTTTTGAATTTAAGACCAAGATCATCCTGACAATGATTATATGATTTTTTCTCTTGGGGAAGCCCTTACCCAAATTGCTAAGCCAACATGAGCTATGATTGGTGTGAGAAACAAGGAATAACAAGGGCTCCTCTTACCATGAAGAGGTATTTAAGAGAAGGATGGGGGAATTTAGTACCATGCTGTGACTGGACTAATACATAGAATTAAGGTGTCCGTAACTATATAATTTTAAATGAGACACACACCCTATATAGTTCTTGAAAATCTGAAAAGATTAACATCATGTAGTAAGGAAGTGGGTCACTCAATGCGAATGAAGATGGATGAAAAGGGCCCCTGTAGTTTATCATCATGTGGTAAGGATGAGAGATGTAGTGTAGTTTAACATATTGATGCAAGGATGTACTAGTATAGTTTAATGTCATGTTTCCATGATGAGTTTTTATAGTTTAACATCATGTATCTAGGTCAAACTCCATATAGTTTACTATCGCGTGGTTAGTACGAGATTGTAAAATTTAATATCATGTAACCATGAAAAACTCCATACAATTTACTATCATGTGGTTAAGGGGAGAGATGTCGTGCAGTTTAACATCTTCTTTCCTAGATACACTGATATAGTTTTACATCATGTAACAAGTATAATCTTCATACAAATTACTATCATGTGGTTAGGACGAGTGAATGCCTCTATCTTTCCAATATCGACTTCTTGATAGCGAGATGAGTGATTAGATTCAATATTGTACTCCTGATACAGTTTCACCAGCTCTGTAGAACAAAAGATGGTGTCGTTTTCCATCAATATTGTGTGAGAGACCCTAATCCTAATAATGATAGTGAAATTTATGAAGTTTATTATATTATTCATCCCGAAGTCCTTGAGAGGCATTACCACATCCCATTTGTAAAATAAGACGATGGTAGTAAAGATGTACTTGAACAGCTTGGCTGTAGCTGGGGGATATGGCCCATGACATCCATTACCCAAACATCAAATGGAAAGGAATATTTAGCTATATGTATAAATTATAGGGATTTATGAATGAATTATGCATGGATATAAAACACCTGACAATTATTGGTGTATTCCACACATCCCTGTATCATGGTTTTGCCAACCCAACCTCCTGATCTGGTGTGAGATCTTGGTCCCAGACTTATGGGTGCCATATAAGCTAGCATGTAATTCTTCCATGATAGTGGAAATATCACATTCTTCTATTCATCTGAGGAGTATTCCAAGAAAACAATGCTTATAGAGGGTTTTCTACTCATTTAGACCATCTTGGAGTGTGAAGTTTTCTACACGATGCAAAATCTATTCCTTTCCAGCTTAGTCTATTAGGAGAGTCCCATTTTGGTGATAAACAATTATGGGATCCATCCATATCAGGGTAGATGTTGGTTCATCATGATCTAGGGTGGTTTTCGCCTAGTTCATTTCTTCAATATCACATATGAAAATCAACGATACCATCCTTAGATGTGTGATATGAAATATTATAACTTCCTGATCTGGGTCAGCCATGACAGTGGCTATATTGGCCAATGAGTTGGTGCAAGCATTATATGATCAGGGAACATGATGCAATTTTTATCAAAATGGAACTCTTCTATCATTCCCCTGACATAGCTAATGAGAGGGTCCATTTATTCCTTTTTTATGGAATATTGTCAATTGATCGTCTTTATCATTAATTCTGAATCCCATTTTATGTTTAGGTTGGCTATGTGTATATGTAAGACTTGTTCCAACCCAATGATGAGGGGTTTATATTCGGCCTTGTTATTGGTGTAGCCTTTGGATAGTGATAAGGAGAATAGAAGAACTACTTTGATTAGAGATCCAAATACAATCCCTATACCATCTCGACTGAGATTCATTTTTTTCATCGCTGTGCCTATGAGACTTTGAGAGGCTCCATCAAAGTAAATTTCCCATGTCCAGGGAGTGTTATGGGCATATAAGACCACATCATCTAAAAGTTCAGTGTCCTCCAGTGTATTTTTCAGGACCAGATGTGCTTTAAAGAAATTATATAGGGCATTCCATTTCACTAAATTATGTGATATGAATTGAATGTCATATTGCCGTAGAATGACCTCCCATCAGGCTAGGCACCCAGTTAACATTGGATGACCAAGTATTTACTTGAGTGGATAAATAGGAGAGACCACATAGAATTCATGGTGCTCTAAGTATTTTCTCATCTTTTTCATTGTGAAAATGAGTGCAAGATAGTTCTTCTCGGCAACATAATATCTGGTCTTAGTAACTAGAATTGTCCAACTAATGTAGTAGATACTATTATCACTCCCTGCATAATTTTTGTGTATAAGTAGGGAGGCCAATGAGTGTTCCATGGGGGAAACATATAATATGAGTGTCCTAAATTCCAGTAGAGACTTCAAGACCAGTGGGTGTAAGAGATACTACTTGATACTTTCAAAGGCTTCTTGGAAGTCATCCTCCCATTGATAGGTGATTTTATTTATCATTATCCTACTGAAGGGGAGAAATTTCTCAATTAGGTTGGATATGAAAAAAATAATGTAGGAATGTTTCCCTTGGACCCCCTTAGTAATTGTAGGTTTCTAGGGTGTCACATTGTGAAAATATCGTCTTCTCTTGGTCAAACTCAATGCCATAATGGCATACAAAAAATCCAAGGAACTTCCCTGATGTCACCCTAAAAGAGAATTTCAATAGATTCATCTTCAGACTATGTTGTGGCAGCCTGTCGAATATTATTTGAAGGTTCGTGAAGTGGTCACATCGCTTTTGGGATTTAACAATTAGATCATCAACATAGAATTTGGATATCAGGAACAATAATGTATTCAAGATATGGTGCATGGCACATTGATATGTGGAACTAGAATTCTTTATCCTGAAGGTAATGACATGATATAAAAATATCCCTTGAGGTGCTCTGTAGGTAGTGGCTTTTCATCTTTAGGGTCTATTTTGATCTAATTATTCCATGAGTACCCATCCATGAAGTAAAGGTCTTGATAGTTAGCATTTTTATCAATCAAGAGGTCTCTGATCGTCAATGGGAAGTCATCCTTTGTACATTGTCGATTAAGTTCTATGAAATTGATTTATACCCTAACATACCCATTCTTTTTCTTGACCTGGATGATGCTGGAAATCCAATTTGGGTATTTCACATCTCAGATTAAGTCGTATTTGATTAACTTGTCAACCAATTTCTCTATATTTGTGGAATGAGAGGGGTGCATCCTTCTAGGGACCTTCTTGAGGCCTTGATGCTCATCGGGTTGCCCAAGATGGTGCATAGCCACATCTAGATCTTGTTTAGGAATTTCTATATAGTTCTAAGTGAACACATATCAACGATACATTCAAAAAAAATGTACATCACTAGTTCTTCGAGGGGAATGCATGCAGTAATAAGAGTAGTACGTAGGTCTTCTTATGTTCCTAGACTCATCTTACTGAGCTCATTAATGGTTGTGGACACACCTTCCTCGAATACAGAAGGGGTGTTCCTGAGGTATTCCTCATCTTATTCCAGCTCTGAATTTTTGGAAACATCTTCAGATAAGGATGTAAATCTAGGGGATTATCTATCACTATTGGGGTGAGCAAAGCCATGGGAAGATACAATATGGACCCCTTCTGCATGATTCGTTGCATAGAGATTCCAGAGATGATTTCTTTTCACACTATCACAAGGGACAAAATGGTCTTGGACCTCTAGGACTAGATCTGTGACATCAATCTGATTTATGGGGAGCACATAGTTTTTTTCAAGAATAATCTAGGGATTAAAAGGAGAGGTTCCCAATCTAGTGGGGTCTAAAACAGTATATCATCATCTAAAATTGGTGTTTTTCCTCCCTTCCTATATAAATATGCTTCGAAAAATTTTTCCATGCAAGTCTTCAAGGGGGTATTATCACCGTGCAGTATAATGACCTTTCTATTAATGGGGAACTTTAGATGTTGATGGAGTGTCTAATATATCACCAAATGGCTATGAAGCTAGGGACTTCCAAGAAGAACATTATATGAGGTGTATTGCTGGATAACCACAAACTCAGTGTCATATGTAAGAACCTAAAACTAAGATTTGAGCTTGATCTTCCCAAGAGATATATTCTCACTCTTTTCATACACTTGGTCATCTTTGTGGGAGATAGGTCCCCTTCACTATATCCAAAATTTTGGTGGGTTTGAACAAGAATGAGGTTGATCCTAGATTCATTATGAACTAGGGACATTTGGACGTTGACATTATTGAGTCTTCCTAAAACATATAGGGGTCGAATGTGTCCTTGAAGGAATACTTCCTGATCTTGATTTGCGAATGAGATGGTGATATGAAAATGTGATGACATGGTCTCTACTCAATAGACCTCAGTTGCAGTGACTTCAGCTTCCAATTCTTATGGACTTTAGAGAGATTTAATAAATACTACCCTAAGTTCTTTTGAAACATGGAGCACATCAAGGATTGCGATTTTGTCTGGGA
The DNA here is from genome assembly GCA_963277665.1 of Viscum album. Classification (NCBI taxonomy): domain Eukaryota; kingdom Viridiplantae; phylum Streptophyta; class Magnoliopsida; order Santalales; family Viscaceae; genus Viscum; species Viscum album. The sequence continues at coordinate 21,375 of CAUJRU010002043.1, forward strand.
CAATTTTCAATTTCTTTAGAACATCATATTTTTGTGCCATAGGTCTGTGCTTTCCAATATGGGGTTGCTCCTAGGAAAGTGGTTAGAGAGACATGGAATCTAAGGTGGATGGGACAAGTGATTTCATAGAAGACGAGGGAATATCTACTACTAGTGGTTTGGGTCTTGTCAGCCTTACCCATTGTCTGGGTTGATCAGACAGTTAAACCCCCACTAGACAGTTATGCAAGAAAACTAGGTGTGGACAACCACTGGAGGGATTTGAGGTACCTCCGTACCACTTTTTGACTTACTAGAGAACTATCCCATATGTCTCTGCTACATATATTCATTCCATTGGAATGTGACTAGAATATTGGGTATGACCACATCCATGAAGTCCCCTATATTCTCAGTTCTAGTGCATGTGGCCTCTCATTCCCCAATTATGTGTGAGAAATTCATATTTAGGGGAATATTCATCATTGGGGGAGGGTTTTTCTAAGTGTATCACGTTGAAAAAACCAAATATGATCTATTCATTTGATGAGGATTCCCTTTTTTGGGTCAGTGCACGTGCAGAGGATGTCACATTGAAGAAGTCATCAAGATTTATGGCTTGCTTCAGAGAAGAATATGAATGTTCCTCCTCAATTTATTTCTAATTTTGGTGGTCACTCTCTCCTTTGGGAGGCATATATGGTGACTCCTTTGGTGATGGAGCTATCGTAGGCTTACACAAATATGCTTTTAGGGTGGCATGGGCCTGATCAACTATTTTCCAAGTCATCCTATCATTGATCTTTTGATCATGTATTTACATAACTTTCTTCCAATAATCTTACTCTTTTGATAGTATGATAGTTATGTTGGACACCTATGTTGAGGAGTCATCAAACAACACCTATTTGGAATTTGATAAAGCCTTGAAGGAAATATTTGAATATGAATATGTTCTATATATTATGGCCCAAACTTCTGTCAAATGATAAATAATCTATATGATTAGCGAGGTTGACCTTATGAGGATTCCAGGGCTATGGTATCATGAGTAAATTATTATCCATGGCTGCCAATAAATAAATAGGGACTTGATCACTGAAGGAGGAGTACTCTTTGTCCATCCATTCTTCAAATAACAGGTGAACCTGATTTCTTTGTGCTTCTGGATGAGGGATATTATTTAGTTTTCACCACTTGACAGGAGGTGTAAGGTAGTTTGGGACATACATGGCTGCTTGGATGGTCACCGTTGTAGGCTTCATGGCAACAATCATAGCTTATGCTTTGCCTGGCAGTTTTTTATGTTGTGGGCATGAGATGAGTCTTGGATTGTGTTTATGGAGTGGATTATTCTAAATGTTTTTCCATTTAAATAAACTCACAAAACCTAACGAGATACTTAATGGGGATCAAAGGCATTTTCAACTCATCCCAAATGTTTTTAGCATAGAGTTCCAACAGTTGCTCCTGTGGGAGAGGGATGCTGAGTGAATATGTTAAACCATTCCATCTGGATATGAAGTTAGACACCCTCTTGTTCTCTCATTGTTTATAGTTTATGAGGTATAAAATCATCATTTTCCTCATTTTAGAAGTGAATTGATAAAGTAATTGATGAAGAAGGTCTTCCCAGCCTGTAATGGATCCTATTAGAAGGCTATTATACCATAAAAAGTCAGGCCCTGTTAACGTCTGTATGAAACACCTTAGTTTTGTTGCCTCCTATTGATCTTGAGCACCCATCAACAACATGAATTAGGATAAAATGTTTTTGAGATTTTTTATGGTATCATACACCATCAAAAGTAGAGAAGGTAGGATTACCAAAATTGTGTGGAGGCAAAGTATCATCCACCCATTCAGGATATGGATTCCTATCAGGGTGCACTGGTGCATGTCACCCTTTCATGTAATTATCCACAGATTCTATTAGATTAAGAAGTTATAGGGAAACTACTATATGATCCATCTCTCATCCATAAGGAGAGGTAGGTGACTGATGGGGTGTCCCTACTTTCAGTTACCTCTAATTTTTAATTCATCCTAGAATGTAATGACTACTCTAGAAAGGGATAGGATGTTTCTGCAATAGAGGGGAGAAATGATCATTTTCAAATTCCCCATTTATGTAGACTGACTTCCAGGACACAGAACCAATATTAGTCTTAGAAACCACCATTTTTGTAGGTCAGCTATATGAGGTAGAGTATTCGTCTTTTCATAAAGAAGATACCTAGCGAAAATTTCACCCCTGAGTATCTCCTTATTGAATTTTCTGAGTGTCTTTATTCCACTCTCAAATTGAGATAATTATTCCTCCGTAAAAGGAACCTCAATCCATTTGAATGGTAACTTGGGTGTGGGGACACCATTCCCTTTTTATTTAGTATGGTTTTTCAAAATAGGTGGTAGCATGGTATTCAGAGGTGCTAGATTTTGGAGACTTCTCTGGTTCATAGTGTATGCAACCTCATTTGGTGTATCCAAATCACCCTCCTATTGGGGTAAATTTTCCATGTTGTAGCCTTATGAATTCTTATCTTGATTGAGGCATTCCATGTTTTCAATGATGACATTCACATAGGCATATAAAACAATGGTGTTTGTGACATTTCTTTCTACGCAGCAAAATGATTATACAAACCTTCCATCATGGTCATTATTAAAACCCTTGGACTTGTTGTGTCATTTTGGATTATAATCTATATGGGTTCTGATCACCTTCTATATACATTCCTCCCATCTTGTTCTATGAATAGCGACATTGATGGATTTTTTTATCATGCTTTCCAAATGGGCCCCATATAGGAGAGGTTTTACTTGTTATAGGAGGTTTCAGTGGAAAAACGATAGTTCATTATCTCCTACCAACCTAAAGAATACTAATTGTCTCTATGGTGTTGATTATGATGATGAAAATGACCCTAAAATTATGGGGTGGGAGTCATTTGGGGCTACCATTGGTACTAATTGGTCATGTTTTTGAGGATCCTATGGTTCTTATTGGGGACTTGATAATTCCCAGGGAATATATGAATATATAAATGTCACCATACCAGTAGGGTGGGGTTGATATGGAATCACCATTGATGTCCCCAAGGTTCTCTTAGTGGATGATGAACCTGGTGATGGTGGTTAAGATATAAAGGCCCCCACCCAAGTAGGATGGGGTTTTCTTGAAGCTAATACCGAAATTTCTTGAATTTTCTCGAGAATAGATGATCTTAGACATGGAGGTGGTGGTATATATTTTCCGATATTGGTGAGTTAGATCCACTCCTGTAAAACTGATATAGAAGCTTCTATTGTAGCCCGTGTGATGTGGAGTAGTTGTGCTAACATGTGAGTTGGGTGTGATGGCCTCCTATGCCATTGTCTTCTGCTTTCAATTTAATAAAAGAGTAAAAAGACCCTTATGGTGTTGATAATGTGTCTCGAAAAACCCCAAGGAAACTAGTATTGAGAAGGTGAGAAATAGGAGTCATGTTCAGCATCGTGGTCAGAATATGCAGGCATGCCCTTTGAAATTGTGCAGGGATATGAGCCCATTGTACGACGATTGTCAAAACTTGTATATAACTATCTGTTTCTATGGGTGTATGAGGCCACTACTGAGAATATGTTGGAATATTCCATTGATATGTATCATAAATGATAGGAATATGATCCGATCCTATGGCATTTTCCATTCTCACTTGGCAATCCTCAGTTAGGATTGGAGTATGAGCCTGATCTTAACCCTTTGAAATATGACACTGGTCTTTGTTGGCAGGAGTACGAGCCTACCTTGAGGTGTGTGCCTCTCTCACTTGGTGAGCCCCATTTGGAGAAGTAATATAAGCCTGGTAAAAAATTCAGAATGTTAGAAGGAATATGAGATTCCTATTATATAGACATGAAATGATGCTGGCACAATCATTCATCATCAGAAGTAATAATACGCACCTTGATTCTATGATCTTCTTGAATATTATAGAAATATTCCCTAATAGGAATATTGGCATGTCTCAAGTCTTCTTCCATTCTCACTTGATCATCTGCAGAAAAAATGGGGATATATGCCCGATCCTTAGCCTTTAGAGTATGCCGTTGGACTTCTTCGACAAAAATATGAGCCTTTCCCTATGCTTGTGCCCCTCTCCCATTGTGAGCCTAGGCCAGAAAAGAGAAATTAGCCTGATCTTGGGAGTTTTAAATATGTCACTAGACTTTTTCAATTGGAATGTGACACTGTCTTGAGGCATCTTCCGCTCTCACCTACTGTGCTCCATTTTGAACGGGAATATGAGCCTAGTCCGATGTGTCATCCTTTACCGGGATATGCTGATAATTATCTCGAATGATATAAAGAATGTGTCCTCACTCCAGTGTAGCCACTTCATCCCAATGATCATAGTGTTTAGATATCATGGATATAGGAATAAGAGTATACACAATTCCCTTTATCTAAAATAGTGCTAGAATATTCCAGTAGAGTTCTTCATCTCTTGCTAAACTATGGTGAAATTTTAGCAAAGTTTGTGCAGGAATATAAGCCTGCGCATTTTCCAACTCCACTACCTATTGAAAGATATCTTCAGTTGAAGCAGGGATATGAGACCACTTCTATCCTCCTAGTGCCATTGGGATATTCTTATTGACTTCATGCATGTAGGTAGTAATATGATCCTCTCCATGCATGCTCTAGGAATATTCCCACATACTGGTTCCAAGTGGACAGGGATATGAGCATGTATAACAAACCTGCTATTTATTTCACATTTAAACATGATTTATTACATAAAAATTAACTTAATAAACTCATAATATAGATATTTATAGTGTCTTTGGGGATTAGGAAAATTATATAACAACTTAAAACATAAAATACACATCTTTATTGAAAACATCTTTCACACGACCACAACATTTGTTCTCACTTAACATTTCATGGGATAACATGAGGATATACATATGGAAAGGGAGAGATATAAATCTCAGTAAGGGAGTAAACAAGGCATAATATTAAGAATAAAATACATGTTAGGAAATAATCAAATCATTAGAGAATAAGATAAACATTAACAAAAAGGAAACTTATAACTTGATATTCATAACATGGAAATGTGGAAATAACTTAAAACACTACATCATTAATATAAAAGAGTTACATAAACCTTTATCCCAACATTGTGGAAACATTTACTATAAAAAAATAAAGTAAAACCTTATCTGAACATGATGTATCATGATACCAAACATTACCCAATTCTTTTGAGCATTATCATGACGTACCCTTCATAATAATTTCAATCTCATGCTTAAGTGCATGACATAAATCGTATAACATGGATTCATTAAACATAATAATTTATTCCATGATCAAGGAATGTGGAAGTAATACATATAAGTCACTATTTGATAAGTATGTATGCATAAATGTGAATACCCTTGATAGAGTAATGAGTATGGTATTCACTACATGATGATTTTGGCATGGCAAATCATGGTGCAATTTTGGCAGTACAACAACACCATATGGAAATTAAAAAATTAGGTTGATGAGAAAGAAATGGGTCTCTCATAATTTATACATGAGATGGAAATAAAGGTGTTCATGGAACATAATATCCTAACTTGTGAAATGGAATTTAGATGCATAATATAAAAGAAATGCTTGAATGGAAATGAGAAGAGAGAAATCCATTATGGAATTTCTGCATGGTAATAGGTGTAAAAAAGAGGGATTAATGAGATATAAATGGGTATATAATCATTAAAACATAAAAAGGGATGTATGGGGGTGATTATAAAACATACCCCATAATTTTTAATTGAAAATGAAAGGGTGTAACAATATAAGGAAACGTGGATAAAAATGAGGAAGGAAGAAACACTTACAGAATTTTTGTATAGTAACAGGTAGGATTAATGGATCATATGGGGGATTAATGGGAGTGAAATTAATATCCCATAATTTATACATAAAATTGACAGTAATTAGGTATGTAAAAACATATCCCAAATAAAGAAAATAGAAATTAAAAGGCATGGCATAAAAGAGGTGCTTTAAAAAAAGGAGATAGGGAGATCACTTACTTCGATGAGTGATCGCAAAGGTTTGGGGCATGTATCTTCAAGGCTTGGGGGAACCTTGGGAAGGATTTAGAGAGTATGTAGGTAGAGTGTGGTCAAGATTCAATGAGATTTAGTGAAGATAAATGTTATCTTGTATGGGTTTATATAGGAAAGGTTGTGGAATTCTTATTTATTTTGGTTTTGGACACTACACACTAAAATACCCAGAACTACAAACCATCACATGGTTTTTTACCATGTTTTATGGAAATTTGGAGTGATATAAATTATTTTAAAAGGATTAGAGATGAATATAACAAATTATTTCCCTTTCTTATGTGGAGGTGAGTCACACTTTCAAGGAAATGATTTTAAAATTTTAAAATATTTTATATATCCTGGAGGATTCACCAAGCCTTTATAAAACAAATAAAATAAACCTAAAATTACATTTTTTTAAAGAAAAAACAAATTTGTTTCTGAATTTAACATTTATATTATTTTATTACATCACTATTGGGTCATTATGATTTCATAAAACACATTATATATTTATACGGTATTTAATTGTTACCCAAAAATTCGACTGTCTCAGAAAATTATGAAAAATTCTCCATTGGATAATTTTGATGTATTGATTAAAAAAATAATATTAATTTTATCCAAATAATTCTCAAAAATATTTTTATTTTCACTTTTAATATCAAAACTTATATTTATTGAAAATTGATGGGTTTTGAAAAAAACAGTTTTCAAACCATAATAAAAATTACATTGGAATTTAAAAAAATTATACAATCATTTATATTTAATAAAATTAATTTAATAATCATATTTTTTGTAAATATTATTTAATTAAAAAATTCATTAATTCATCAAAATAGATTTCTTAATTGAATTTGAATATTAACCAAAATACTATTTGTGATTTAAAAATCATGTATAAAGTAACAATAATAGAATGAAAGTACCTTCATTATTCTATACAAAAATGATGCATATAATCATAATTCTAGTGTATTGTTACGTATTCCTTTATTACACTAGCATACACCCTATGAGTAAGGTGGGCAATAATGAGGCTTTAATGGGGCTGTTCGGTGAACATGGTTTGGCTTGTGATCTCGAGGAGATTGAACAACTCCCATAAATGATTTTTATAATTATTAATTTTTTGGATAACGACTTGGTCTTGGTCTAGGGAAAAGCCCTGAAATTATCTCTCCCTCAGAAGCTCTGATAAATGAGCTTCATAGGGTACGATTCTACTAGTTGAGGTCATCACTTCATTTTTCTGTGTCAAAATGAATTCTTAAACCCCTATACATATACTAGTCATATGATCACTATTCAACATCTATATTATCAACGATAAGGAAAATTAATGGTAATTTAAATGAAATTTGATATAATAAAACAAAAGGAGTTCATGCGTTTTCTATATCCGTAATAAATTTAACTAAAAGAAAGAAAATTTTATTCATAAATGTTCGGGTCATTACAAGCTTCCCCACATAAGAAATTTCTCCCTTGAATTTCCTTTTACCTCACTAAAATAGATGATGGTCACTCTACCTTATCACTTCCTTCGGTTCCCACATCACTTCTTCAAACTTGTGGTTTCTCTATAACACTTTGACAAAGGGCATCATCTTATTTCATAGATCTTTTTTTCTATGATCTAAGATCTTCAATAGATTCTCTTCACAGGACATGTAATTCTATAATGGTACCACCTTTGGATTGAGTACATGTGATGGGTTTGTTATGTACATCCTTATGAGTGATACATGGAATAAATCTTGTACTTGAGACAGGTTCGGTGGGAGTTCAAGTTGATATGCCACTACTCTGATGCGATCAAGGATCTCAAAAGGGCCGATGTACAATGGACCAAGCTTTCCATTCTTCCAAAATATCATAAATATATTTCAGGGAGATATGTGGAGGAATACCATGTATCCACCATCAAACTCGAGGTCTTGTCGATGATTATCATCATAGCTTTATTTTTTGACTGTACATAGCTTTGATGTGTTTCTGGATGGTCTTAACATTCTCCACCATTTCGTCAACCATTTTCAGACCTAGAAGTTTTCATTCCCCAACATCATCCCAACATGCCAGTGTTCTTCACCTCATCCCATAAATAGATTTTTAAGGATCCATTTGGATGATTGAGTGGAAAAACTATTGTTGTAAGAGAAATCCACCAAAAGAAGATCTTGGTCCCATACACCTTTGAAGTCTTTTTAGAAATATCTCAACATGTACTCATGTTTTTAGATAGTCTGATCAGATTGATCATCTATTTTAGGGTGATAGGCCATGTTGCAGTACAACATAGTGTTCAGAGCATATTAGAGACTCTTCCATAACATAGAGGTGAATCTGGTATCTCAATATGACATAATTGACAATGGTACTCCATGAACCATTACCACTTCTTTAATGTATATCTCTGTTAGTTGATCTAGTGAGAAATCCTCTCGAATTACATTGAAGGGTGCATTCTTTGAAAGATGATCCAAAATAACCTGGATAGTATATTTTTCTTTGGATGTTTTTATAAGTCCAGTGACAAAGTCCATGGTTATGTTTTCCCATCTCTATATTGGTATGTGTAATTGTTGCATCATCCCTTTATACTTCTGAACCTCAGCCTTCACTTTCTAACATACCAAGCAATTTGATGTATATTTAGCGATATACTTCTCCATGTTATCCCACCAATAGTGCTTCAATAGTTCTCAATACATCTTCGTGTTTCCTAGGTGAATAGAGAAATTAGAACATTGTGTATCATCCAAATGTTCTTTCTTAAACTTTGGATTTGATGGAAAACATAGTCTTAAACCAAATGTCACAATTCCTTCTTCATTAACATTGAACACCAATTATTTCCCTTTTCTGATAGTTTTCACTTTTTTTCTAAATTCCCACATCATCCTTTTGATCATCTGTTAAGCTTTCCATAAGAGATAGTTGAGCAGTGATTTGTGAAAGGATTGATGATGTTCCCTTATTTATGATTCCCATGTACATATTCATCAAATCTATGAATATTGGATCCTTTTCAATTCTCATTAATGATAGAATTGATGGTTCCTTTCTACTTAGAGAATTCCCCACATTGTTCTCTATCCCATGGTTTGTAATTTATTGAACAGTCGTAATCCTTGATGAGATGTAACCATCTTCATTGGCACATATTTATCTATTTCTTTGTGAATATATATTTAAGCCTTTTGTGATACTAAAATATTTGACACTTATCCACAAAGATATAATGCCACTAGATTTTCAATGCAAATATCACTGCTTCCAATTCCAGATCATGCATGGGATAGTTTTTCTCATGAATTTTCAACTACCTTGAGGCATAGGCAATGAATTTTTCATTCTTCATCAACATAGATCCCATGTCCTTCTTCTAAGAAAATAGAAATAATATAAAAAGATACCCACTTGTGGGTAGTGTTAGGACAAGGTTAGTGATAATACTCTTCTTAAACTCTATAAAGATTTCTTCACATTCGTCATTCCAAGGAAACATGACTCCCTTCTGAGTTATCTTGGAAAGAGGGTTTGAAAATCATGAGAAATTTATCATAAATTGACGATAATATCTAGCTAACCCCGGAAAGCTATAAATATTCGTCACACATGTTGGCCTCGACCATCCCTCAATTTCTTTTTTGGGAAGGATCCACAAAAACCCCATTTCTTGTGATGATATTACCCAATAATAAGACTTCCCTCAACCATAACTCACACTTTCTATACCTTTCAAAGAGATTATACTTTTATAAGGTCTCTAACATGGCTCTTAGATGCTATTAATGATCCTACTTGGTTTGAATTATATTAGAATACCATCTATAAAGACTGAAAAAAATTAGTTAAGGTAATCTCTAAAGAATATATTCATCAAGTACATGAAGACTATGGGAGCATTAGGGTGTCTGAAAGGCTTTAATATGAGTTAATAGTGCTCTTACCTTATGTGAAAAGAAGTCTTGGGGATATCCTCCTTCATCACCATTACTTGGTAATATCCTGATCACAAATCCACCTTGGATAAGTATTGTGCTCTATGTAACTGATCGAACAAGTCATCAATTCGTGGAAAAGGATAATGGTTCATTATTTTGATTTTTTGAGCTCAATATAATCAATACAAAGATGCATTGACATATCCTTCTTCTTGGGGAATATGATTGGTGCACCCCATGGTGAAGCACTTGGGAATTTAAACCTTTTATCTAGATTCTCCTGTAGTAATTTTTTTAGATCTTCAAGATCCATAGTAGTCATTAAATATGGAGTCTTGGATATTGGAAATGCCCTGGTATAAGATCAATCAATAATTAAACATCTCTTCTAGGAGTAAGACTAGTCAATTCCTTGGGAATCACATAAGAAAATTCCCTCACAATAGAAATATCTTCAAGTATGGTTCTTTCCTTAGACTCAATCATCTAAGAAAGATATGCATGCTGATAAGGAAGTAATATCCATATATGAGAATATGGTTCCAAATAATATTAATCCTCCTCCTTCCACTTGTATAGAATCAGGAGTTGATTAACTATATAGAGAGTTATTTACCTCTCATGACAATTAATGTTGGATCTATATAGGGAAATCCAATAAATTCCAATAATTGCATCAAATTACACCAAGGGAGTTTTGATGAGGTATGTTGGGAAGTAAAATCCAAAAATTGTGAAAGGGGAGGATTCATAAGCATGGGATGCTATAATTTCCCCATTTCTGTTTTCACCAACATATTTACTTCTATGATTTGTGGTGGTTCATGGATTGTTCTACTAAACTTTTGGGATGTAAAAGAATGTGTAGAACTGGAGTCAAAAAGTACATTTGATATTCTTTGATGAATAACCGACAAACCTGTCACCACTTCATTGTTGGGATTCACTTCGATGGTAGTGATGGAAAAAGCTCACCCTTTCTACCTTGGAAGTTTTTGGTTGCCTCTAAAAACCCACATCATAGGGAACTGGTCCACAAAGTGCCATGGTTCCTTGTAGTTGTAGAAATGAAAAATGAATTGAGGATCGAATGAAGCATTCCTTTCCTCAATCATAGTAGTAAGTTTTTGTTACTATAAATTGCTAGCTAGGTGTCCTTACTTTCTATACCTAATTTATTTGCTTGTCCCCTTTAGGATATTTCATGGGTGCTTCTTTCTTCATTTTTGACAAGCAAGGTGTTGGAATTTTTTAACATCATTGGATTTACCCATCAGACTGCAAGAAATAAAGTCCACATTCTACTTATTATCCCCATGATATCCATAAGATTTTTTGATCTTCATCTCAACTTTAATGGTACATAAAACAATATTCTCATAGCTGTGAAAATTAAAGATCACCTGGGATTTCTGTAGGCTAGGTTTTAGCCCACCAAAGAAGTGGTCAACCTTGCATTCGAGGGTAATGATAAAACTAGAGGTTTATTTCTAGTATGGTGAAGTTTTCCTTGTATGCCCCAATAGATTATTCTTCATTTTTATTGATTTCAAGGAAAGATATTTTCATCTTAAGATGGAGGGTGCATGAAAAATATTTATCAATTTTTTTATAGAAATCCTTCTATCCCATTGCCTTGATCTCTTCCTCAGTATTTGTATTTTTTATCAATGTCCACCATTTCTCAGCTTCACCCTCCATACGACATGTTTTCAAAAGAACCTTATTTTATTTTAACATTAAAGGATGGGAAAGATATTATCAATGGGGTTGATCCATTGTTCTATGATTGAGGGATCCAATGATACATTGGAAGTATGAGGCCTTTGTCTCATGAATCTCCCAATTATGACTTGTTCTTTTTTAGGGGGTCAGATGCTCCTCTTGATCTAGGTTTCTATTCAAAACTTGAGTTAATGGAGAGCGTATCGTGACAAATTTTTCAATTCCCACTCCCATTATATTGGGCATATTATTTGGCATTAATCATATTGATCTTCACGTTAGTTGTTAGCCCGATTCCTCATATTACCAGCTATTATCTAGAAAGAAGTAAAATTGGGGGTAAATATTTTAAACTATTAAACACAAAATTTGGAATCCAATGACAAAAATTATAACTTGTAAATTGCATTTATCTACTTAACTTATGAAAATCTTATATTTGAATTAATTTATACATGATCTATTTCCTAAAATATATTCTTAGGGCAATTTTTTGTTCCCTTAATAATGGTTCATACTATGATTATGAATTTACCAAATCATATCCCTTGTTAGTGTCAAACTAAGTGTTCTGCAAGACCCACTATTGTTCACTAGTTTCCATTTGAGTCTATCTCAAAGAGGTTTTACTGGTTTCACCCCTAGATATATATATATGCTAGAGTCACCTCTACTTCTTTATATCAAAATAGGGATGTATTTTCTTGATAAATGAATTACTATACACTCACCAAGATTTAAGGATTCTTTTATTACAATTTGTCTTATACCTAATTATTTCATTAGATTTTTCTAATCCTAATCCAAAAAATAATGAAAACTATAATTTGATTCTAACTATAACAGTCCTACTATTTATTTAGCACTTAAAAATTATTTATTACATAAAATTTCACTTAATAAAACTAAGAAGATTGAGATATCTAGTGTCTTTAGGGCTTAGGAACATTACATAACATCTTTAAACATTAAATATACTTCTTTATTGAAAACTTCTTTTACATGAGCACAAAATTCTTTCATAATTGACATTTCATAGGATAATCCGAGGACATACATATGAAAAGGGTGATCTATAAATCCCAGTAAGGGGGTAAAAAATCCATAACACAAAGAATACAATACATGTTAGAAAATAGGTATATCAATGGATCATAAGAGAAACATGAACAAAAAGGCATGATATAACATGATATTCATAACATGGAAATGTTGAAACAACTTAATACACTACATAATTAACATAAATGAATTGTGTAAAACCCTATCCCAACATAGTGGAAAAAATTTCCTGTAAAGGAATCATGTAATCCCCTATCCCAACATGATGTATCATGATACTAAACATTACCCAATTCATTGGAGCACTATCAGGGCGCACCCTTCATAATCATTTCAATCTCATGCTTAAGTGTGACACATAGATCATATAACATAGATTCAGTCAGCATAATCATTTATTAAATTATCAAATAATGTTGAATTAATAAATATAAGTCACTATTAAATAAGTATGTGTGCATAAATATTAATACCCTTGATAGAGGAATTGGTATGGTATTCACCACACAATGATTTTGGCATAAAAACTAATGGTGCAAATTTGGAAGCATAACAACGTCATATAGAAATTAATAAATTGGGTTGATGAAATCAAATAGGGTATCTCATAATTTATACATGGGATTAAAAATAAGGGGGTCATGGAACATAATATCCCAACATATGAAATGTAATTTAGATGCATGATATAAAATAAATGCATGAAAGGAAATGAGAAGATAGAAAACCCTTACAGAATTTCATCATGGTAACGAGTGTACATGGAGGGATTAATGAGAGATAAAGGGGCCTCAAATCATTAAAACACAACACAAGAAGTATGGGGGAGGTGAGAAAACATATACCATCTTTTTTAGTTGAAAATAAAAGGGTTTAACAATACAAGTAAACATGGATAAAAATGAGAAAGGAAGGAACCCTTATAGAATTTCGGAATAGTAACGGGTGGGATTAAAGGATCCTAGAAGGGAATTAATGGGAGAGAAAAGAAGATCCCATCATGTGTACATAAAATTGGCATTAAATATCAAATAACTAAAATTAAAATTAAAAGGCATGAAATAAAAGAGGTTCTTGATGTAAAAGGAGATAGGGAGATCTCATACTTGGATATATGGTCCCAAAGGCTTGGGGGAGGATTTTTAAGAGCTTGGGGGTGTCTCGAGAGGACTCTTGGGAGTATTTGGGTAGAGGGTTGTCGAGATGAAATGATATTTAGTGAAGATAAATGGGTTCTTGGGTGGGTTTATATTGGAAATGTGGGGGAATTCTTTATTATTTTGGTTTTGGACAATACACACTGAAATATTCAAGACCACAAACCATCCAATGGTTTTTACCCATGGTTTATTGAAATAGGTAGTTTTATAAATTGTTTTATAAGTCTAAGGGAATAAAATATTTAAATATTTCTCTTTTATATGTGGTTCTAAGTCACACTTTCAAGGAAATAATTTTAAAATCATAATATTTTATATGTCTTGGAGGATTCAATAAAGATTTATAAAACAAATCAAAAAACCTAAAATTACATAATTTCAAAGTAAAAATATATATTTGGCCAAATACAACTTTTATAATATTTTATTATATCTCTATTGGGTCATTATAATGTCATAAAACACATTATATATTTATATAGTATTTAATTTTTACCCAAAAATATGACTGTCTTAGAAAATTATCAAAAATTCACCATTGGATAATTTCAACATCCTGATTCCAAAAATAATATTATTTTTATCAAAATAATTTTCTAAATATGTGAATTTTACTTTTAAATTAAAAAACAACATTTATATAATATTGATGGGTTTTGACAAAAAGAGTTTTCAAACCTCCATAAAAATTAAATTTGACTTCATAAAAACTATAAGATAATTTATATTTAATAAAATTAATTTAATAATAATGTTTTATTAAAATTTTATTTAATTCAAAAAACCATTAATTCATCAATTTTTTTTCTTAATGTAAATTGAATATAAATGAAAAATACTATTTGTGCTTTAAAAATCATTTACAAGGTAATAATAATAGAATGGAAGTATATTAATTATTCTATAAACAAATAATTCACATAATAATAATGTTTGGGTCTTGTTAAATATCGTTTTATTATTCCAGAAAACACCCTATGTGTATTGTGTGCAATGGTGGGTCTTTCATGGGGCCGTTTGGTGAACATGGTTTGGGTTGTGATCTCGATGAGCTTGAAGTTCTCCCGTAAAAGATTTCACTCAGGATTAAGTTGTTTCTTATAAAATTGATATTGGTCTAGGGTAAATCCTAGAAAATCTATCTCTCTTAGAAGCTCCAATAAATTTGTTTCATAGGGTATGGTCATATTGGTTGAGGCTAACACCTCATTTGTCTATGCCAAAAGGATTTCTTAAAACCCTATATTTATACTAGTCATGTGATTACTATTCAATGACTATATTATCAAAGGTAAGGACACTTAAATGTCATTAAAATACAATTATATATAATAAAACTAAAGTAATTCATGTGTTTTCTATATCTATAATACATTTAACTAAAATAAATATAATTTTATTTATAAATGTTCGAGTTGTTACAGCCTGCCTGATGGCTCCTATCATAATATTCTGGAAGAAATCATCAACAAAAGTGGGGATATATCCCTCTAATGAATATCCAATTGCTTACTCCCCTGATTATTTCCCTTATTGCCTATTCATGGGTGTCAGAGGTGGTATTGTGTCAGGTGGTACCCTTAATAGGCAACTGGTGGGTATCAACAGGAAGATGATGGTGACAGTGGCTGATAGGAGCCATCCTAGGAGACTCCTGAACTGGAAAAGATCCATATTGGGCTTCCTAACCCACCTTAATTAGATATGGAAGTTGGTAGTTATCACTCTCTAGTTATAAACTCCTGAATCTATTGGTTGTAGCGACAAAATACATGGTCTTGGTAGAATATTTCCCTTGGAAATGCAGATTTTTTGGCTTTCTTTCTTGGATAAACTCATGGGAACCATCCATGGTTGGTATTGTACCATATTGGTGGTAAACCTGAACCATCATCTTTTCCACCTATCATTGGACGTGTTAAGAAGGTGATATTTTCTTCCGACCCGCGGGGGTTTCTACCACAGGTGATTTACCAGAGTTATTGATGGATAAAATAAGACACTGTCTCAAAATGGGTGGATGTCTCTGAAATAAGTATATGTAATCAAGTAGAGAATAAGGAAAAGGGTTACCAATTAGTGCAATATTTTAGTCATGATGTTATATATGCATGGTTAACAAAATAGTATTGTTTCCTGATCCATCTATTCTACTCACGTGGACTTCTCAACATAAATATGGACATATAAGAAACCTAGTCATAGAGGATAAATCTTAAGACTCAATCTAGTATTAATATTTTTTGTGTGAAGGAGAACCAAAAAAAGTGTCCTAACACATGGTTTACCGATTACGAGGTAATTTATGATATTCATGTTGGTTTTTCCATTTTTTTTGTGTATAGTGAAAAAAATGGTCCGATGGATGGTAACTAATTGTTCTATTGTTAGAGATATTTCACATCGGGTTCACCTTTTTTGTTTTACATTGTTTCAGAATGTGTTCTCGGGAACCCTCATTTTAGTGGGTTCAGCTTATTAATATGATTGATTGTAGGGGGTATTTTGATTGTGTGCAATGAACATTAGATTACTATTGTCATTCTTTCCAGCAATTTCAAATGGTTCCCCCATCTATAGCTAGGTACAGACCTACATTCCCAAGGTGGGTGGTAATTTAGGTTTTTAGTCCCAATGACTCATGGGTACTCAAATTGGATGGAGGATGGGAGTTAGGGCTCATGACACCCTTTTGAGGGGAATTATTTCATACTACTCCCTTAATTATTTAAGATATATTCATAGATCTCTTCCTAATCCCGATACAAGACCGATTACCCTAAACAATATTATAGGTTAATTCTCCGTATATTCAAAAGACATGAAATTCATTGGTAAACCAAAGAAATGGAATCTAATTAGTGAATCCATCAGTATGTATCTGAGATTATTCACCAATTTTTCAAATTGGTAGGTTGTATATTTATATACTGAATCCATATAACCAGATAATTCTAAATGTGCTACCATTTAGTGAGGATATTTTTATTCTGAGGAGGGGATTGATCCATTATGTTACATCATACATATCCTAGTTATTATAGGAATAAAAACACAAATAGTTAATTAAAACCATGCAGTTTGATTTTGTGTGGAGAGGATGTATGTGTGGGAGTTGAGCCACTAAATATTTGAGTTCGAATCTCAAGAAGAATTCCTACGTATCCTGGTTATGGTAGGAATCAGAGTTATCATAGTTTGACCACACCCTTAGGACTATCCTCATTGTAGATGTCCTCATATGGCGAGGGTTTATATTTTTCTACTCATTGGTGTTTACATGATGAGATTTACCTTACTGGTGGAGATTTATTATGCTAATGAGGCGTTCATTATGGCTCTCTATGCCTTTACAAGCTATGCTCAGTGTGAGAAATAAGGGAAAACAAGTGATCAACTTAATTTCTTAAGAATATGGGAATTTCATACTAGGATGAAGCATGGAAATTAAATATGATACTTGAGCCTGAGGAATAGATCCTACATGTCCTTGTTTTCATAGGAATCAGAGTTATCATAGTTCGAGAGGTTCCAGAGTCCACTGAGGGGTGAGGTGGAATGATCAAACCATGGGAATGATTGGGTCTTGATGGTTGGAATGTTAGATACATGAAAATCACATTAGAATGGATGTTTATTTATGCTCAGGACTTAGGGAGGAGTCCTATGAATCTTGGTTATGGAAGGAATCGGAATTATCATAGTTCACTTTATTGGGGTTTAAACACCAAGGTTTCCCTTTGAGGGTTTTATATCAGGCTGAAAGCTTTGAGAAGACATCCTATGTATCTGAGTTATAGAAGGAATCGGAGTCATCATAGTCTACTTGACCATGGAAAACACTCTGAAGTTTCCCTTATATGCAAGATATATTGTATTATGCTACTGGTTGGGGCTTACACTCTAAGGCCACTAATGCCTTGGTAGAGGCCCATGGTACAAATGTCGTGATCACTGAAATTCCCTAAGACCACATGAGATATGATTGGTGTGGGAAACAATGGATGGAAATTGATCAATATCATTTCTTATATATTTAGAACATACATACTGGGATGACCCCTGGGGTGTCTAATATCAGGCTTTAACCTTTGATATGGTTTATAATATATCATGGTTATGGAAGGAATCAGAGTCATCGTTGATCACTTGATTGGGGATTATGCTCTGACACTTTCCTTATATTTAAGATATATTATATTATGCCACTGGTTGGTGATTACAATTTGTGGTCACCCATCCCTTGGTAGAGTATCAAGGTGAAAATGTCATGGTCACTAAAATTACCTAATCCCACATGATCTATGATAAGTGTGGGAAAAAGGGATATAAAGAGAACAATCTCATTTCCTATATATGTAGGATTTCCATACTATGAAAAACCATGGGGATTTTAATATCAGGCTCAAGCCTTTGATAAGGTTTCCTACATATCCTAGTTAGGGCTGGAATCATAGTCATCATAATTCATGTGATCGAGGCTTACACACTAAGGTTTCCCTTTTGATACGGTCCACTTACTAGACTGACATATGTTGATTGTCTACTTAACATGCCTTCATTATCTACCTGATGTGTATGAGAATGTATACCTTTCATTTAAAAAAATAAATCATATGATCATGTTTTATTTTCCAAAAGGAATCACATATATTGGATGGAATTTCTAAGGGACTGTCACATGTTCAATGTTATCTTGCCCAGAGTACATCACATGACTTAGATGGTTTGTCTTGGAAGCCGTCACAAGACTTGGTTGGCTTGTTTAGAGGGTTTCACAAGACCCATATAACCTGCCCCAGTGTAATCAAAAGTTCTAGTTGACTCATATAGATGGAATCATGAGATTCAATGTAACATTGCTCGGAGGATGTCTCACTTCCTGGATGAAATTCTTTTAGGGAATCATGATACTTGGATGGCGTACCCATAGGGCATCATAAGATCTAGTTGACATGTCTAGGTTGTTCTGTGAGACACGACTATCCAAAACTAGTACCATTATATGAGTCAGGTGACATGTATGAAGAGCACCACAAGACTAGGATAACAAGAACAAAGGGTCTTGCAAGATCTAGGTGGCATGCCTATAAGGCGCTGCATGGCTTACTTTGGCATGTTTATGAAAGTTCACATGATCTAAAGGGTATACCAAAGGAGTTTATCATGATTTAAACGACTTATCCTGGTGTTGTGTAATGTTTTGGATATTTCACACAATGGAAAAAAATTCAGTACATATGTCATTCTCTTAAGCCTCTAGTTTATTAGTCTTTTGTTCTATACTTGTATATTGAGTGCCTTAAATTTTTTTCATTGTTAGTTTGTTTTATGTCTATCATAATCTTGAAGGTGTGTAGGACAACCTTAGCATATCCTGAAAGAAATCATTCTCCTGATATATGGTTGATAAAAAAAGTACATTTTCATGTCACATGATAGCTTCAGCTATTCACTAGTGTGTTACCAGATCTGAGACTTACTAGTTATGAGATCAACCACTTAGAGAAATATGATTTGGTCCTTGGGTTCTCCAGTGTACTTGGATGTTAAAAATTCAACACATTTATTTGAGGTAGGGGTGGGGGATTTATTTGCCTCATCACTCCGATTGTTCAATGGTTGGTGCGGTGTATCTAGCATGAATCTTGTCTAGAGTCAATGAAGGTATGTGGCACACACATCTTCACGATTATTCTACCACATATTTGTTCTTAGGGAACTACCTGATTTTCAGCGACCACGAGTCCCTCCATAAACATGTACTTTATTATATTATTTCCAACTAATGAGGACTTTCTTGAATCATGTGAGTATACCTAAGGACTTCCATATTTCCATATTTCCATGGACATGGGACTTTGTGAGACCAGGATTCCTATGGAAAGGGCCACACACGATCTCCAGTGACTTTTCTAGGATTCTTACGAGACTGAATTGTGGACTTTCTTTGGGTGTCAAAAGCATTTCATGACCACTAGATCACCCAACTCCTCCCCATTTTCCTTTGTTTTATGTAACAAGGGTTGGGAGTCATGCAAGATTGTGTGAGTATTGTCAATGACATTGTTTCTATTTTTTGGAGATGCATAATGTGACAAATAATGGTCCCATGAAGATGTGTGAGCATTATGGTCGAATCTATCTTTTTTCCCTTGGGGAGCTACATGGGAAGCACATAGTAACCCCGGAATACCTGAGGCATTTTGTGCATCAAGGGTGACAGGCCGGTGGAATTTCATGAGATGAGGAAGACTTTTCATCGGGGTCTCGTGGAACCTTTTGGATCACCGGGGGTTTGTCACATGTCATTCAACAACTATGAGTTCTATAGCCTCCCTTCTTCATTTCCATTTTTATCCCACAAAGGATGAGGGGTCTTGTGAGTTTTCATGAATATTTCCAAGGATAATTACCGTTCCCGTTGGTCATGAATCGCATGATCTATGCATATGTAAGGATCCCCCACTATTTGCACATTTTCAGGCTATTTTAAAAGGGGTTTTCAGTGGGTTGTCATGCACTTTCCAGTGAAAAACTGCATAGACTAGGGGAACTCATTTGGTTGTCGATGTGAGACTACTGGTTGTCCTGAGTACTTTACTAGGAGATGGAAGGATTTTTGAATGGGAAGTTGCAGGATCCCTGGAAGGTTATGTGATACACATAGTATTTTTGCATGACATTATTGTGGTCACATGATCTTGAGTCTCTTAGATCCTTTCATGATTCATAGGTCCCAACCACCTTCAACTAATTTTTATTTTGTGGGGAAGATAATAACCATATTCAGGTATTTATTCTTTGTATTTTTTTGATGATCATTTGGAATATATAAACACATTCATGGATGAATGAACAAATAACTTTCATTCAATTTGAAATAAAGTACATGAGTGATAATAAAAAGTCAACTTTTGACAACCCTACTCAGTTCTCTAGAAGATCTCCCCCCAATACCATATTTTTTCCATTAAAGCTTCCCTATTATTTTTTTGATGCCTTGAACACAGCCTTTATTATTTATTCTTTCAAGAATATGGATGATCATGGGTGTGCTATTCCCATTTAAGAAAACTATTTACAATGCTCCATTGGTTTTTTTGACAACATTACACAAGGGTACTAACCACACTAAATAGAGAGTCCAATCGGGCTTTCGGTAAAACCATATCCAAGAAATTAATGGGTTTCCTTCTATTAGAAGGAGAAACTGCTGATTTCTAATAGAAAATATATTCTAACTACCAACCTATGTTGATAATTTTATGACATCCTCTAATCCAATATGATGAAACCTTCATAACTTTAACTTTTCCATAAACATATAAGGAAAAATTTTCATTCAACCATCATTAGAGACTTGATTAGGGACATCCACATAAATTTCATCACCACCAATTTTTTTTGACTACTAACAGCTACCCATTTCACCAAACTCATTAATCCTTGAAAAAAATGACCACTATATAGAGTACATGAATTATAATATCCTATTTAGTATTATGAAATCTGAATTCACTATGTTATATCCACTAGACTGACTCCATATAGAAACTTTCACTAAACTCACATAGTGGTGAATGAATATATGATGAATTAATTCTTGTAAAAATTATAGTTGAAACAACGATCAGATTCCTTAATCTAGTGATATGCCACCCAAGACCATCATCAAACTTCCATTCAACTCAAACTATTATATCTAGGGAACTAACTTTTCTACCAGATGAACTTTTGATGAACTAAATTCAATTTCATATACTTAAAAATACATTGGGTTGGTGTTCTTGTCTCTATCTTAGATCTTCCAAGTGTAACTTCCAACTAATGAAACTCTAGATATTCCAACACTTTATCTATAAAACATTTATCACACCAAACTCTAATAATTCACCACTTTAAGATATTTTTCCTTAGGTTGATTCCAATTATCTCCCACTCGAAAAGTATTCTCATGCTCAAACTATAGTATAACTGGGTAGATTTCTTTCACCGTTACAATGTTGAGTTGACCTAAACATTTCATACGTTAATATTGAATCATTTTATATGAATATTAAACAAATTCCACAATAGTACACACCCACAAACCATAATGGTTACGTGTATTTAGTGACAAGATACATAATCATTTTATTTCCAGAAATATTTTCATCATCTCCCACAAATATTCTCCCACATAGTACATTTCTTAGACACACCCTACTTAAAAAATTTAATCATAACCTAGGAAAATGAAACATAAGAAAGAGTAAAATCATATTCTATATAAGGGTAAACATAATATATATCAGTCAATAATAACAAGTGATCATAACGGAATCACACATGTTTGAAAATATGATCTAAACTTATAATAATCATACATAACCATTCAAATATCATTAATCATAAATTATGGAATAAGGGTTTTTTGTAATAAAATTAATAAGTCATAAGTTTTTTTAATCATTAGTAATCAATCATGATCCATGAGAACATATCATAAGCTTAAGGCATAAGTTTTTGGCATATATATAAACATTAGAAACCATTTCATTAGTTAGGGTGCATTTCCAAGACTATCATAGTTGATTGGGATCACTCATTATTACACCATTTACTTAGTAAAGGTTTAATATTAGGAATATATTATTAGACATAGTTCCTTACTAAGTAGGGTTTACTCCCCAATCCATTACTTATTATATCATGAGATATCTATATTTACCCAATGTATTGGAGGGTCATATAATTCTGGGTCCACCCATCACATAATGAACACCATACATACATGTGACACAAGATCCTAAAACATTCATAATTTTATCATATAATAACCCATGTAAAGGAAATTAGTCTCAAAATAATTTCATAATTTCATCATATAATAACCAGTTTAAAAGAAATGATTTTTATAATGGTTTAATAATAACTTAATTTATCCATGGGAAAGAGACAAATTTCAAAGAATCAACCTTAAATTATCAAGATCATAATCCATCTAGAAAAATATATTGGAGGGTATAAGAAGATCATATACCTTGTTAGGCATAAAAATACTTTAAAGATTTTGAAATAGATGAAAAATACATTTAAAATATCATTCGAACCTTTCTTTGAAAACATGAAGAAATTTCCTATTCGTTTGATAACATTTTAACTTAAAATTACTATAATGTTGAAAAATAATTTTATTTGAAAAAATATGAATGTTTTAATGCAATATTAAAACCAAATAATGGGTATAATTATTTAAAAATATGATCATATCATAAATGTTAAAATAAAACATTTCTTTCAAACTTTTGTAAAAGTTAAAACAACTTGTTTAATTTTTTTTGAAAGATTACTTTAAATTACTTTGTAAAATATTAAAAGGTAGTAAAAATGGTATATTTAAAACATATAGTTTATAGGTAATAACTTTCATTAAATAATTCTGAAGAGCATAGACTTGAAAAAATTTCGATGACCATTGAATAAATAAAATCAACATTTCTTTAAATACAATTTCACATTAATTTTATTTAGAAAAAATTGAAAAATGGTACAAATATATAAAAATTATATAAATAAATAGATAATAATAAAATATATGGGTATTAATGGATAATATCTATATAATTTAACTCAATGGAAATTTATAATGGACAACCCCCGAACAAAATGAGAATGTAACAAAAACCCCCTACCTCAAGTCCTATATTTCACCGTATAGATTAAAATATCATATATAGTAAATATAGAATTATTCTAATTATATTAAAAAATATTCATAAATAAAATAATTTTTATCATTCCTTTATAGTTTCTAATTATCTATTTATTAATGATTTCTTTATTAAAATGATCATTTAGGAGAAAACCGGTCTGTTTTCCATGCATATTTTGTTTCAATAATTCTAATAATTCAATCTTGGTAATGGATTAATCATATAAAAATAGTAATCATTAAATATTTATAATATTTATTCATTATATATAATTTTATAATTATTCCAAAAAATCGATGGTTAGAAATGAATCACATGACTTTGTGAAGATGGTAGTCCACACGTATGCAGAAGTTATGTTTTTTTACTTTTTAATGGATGGAATTAATGAACGGTAAATTAAATTTCAAATTTATATAATAATTATCATGTAATTACCATAATATATATTCATTAAATCTATCATTATTACCAACCATATATATAGGAAAAAAATATTAATTCTATCATTTCATGGAGGTGGCAGTCCACACATATGCATGATCGACGTTTTCATTTTCCATAAAATAAAAAGTTAAGACGGTTGATAAGATATTATAATCATATAATTATAATAATTTAATAAATATAATATATAGTATTAAATATTCCATATTAACCAACCATGAATTATGGTGTTGGAAAGTGAATCATATTGTTACGTGGAGGTGATAGTCCACATGTGCGCACATGTGATAATTTCATTTCCCATGTGATAGAAAAAATGTGAAAAATGGTTGATAAATCATCATAATAAAAATTCAGTATATTTAAGATACTTAATTAATTATTTTATAAATTATACCCTATATTTATAATAGTTATAATAGTAAATAAAATTGAAATTACTTGGTTAAGAGTTATACATCTTCATCGAGAATCGTCTTTTGGATTACATATTAAGAATTGAATGAATGATATTATGATCAAACCAGAAAATATAGGATAAGTGAGGGATGTTAAAATTTTGTTTGGTTAGGTATTTGATGATATAAAAATCTCCTGAAGTGTGAAAAATAGAGGAGAAGTGGTATCCTTTTATCATAGAGGGAGAGGATAGACTTGGAATGTTTCAAAAGAACAAAATATATTAATGTCTTACTACAGTAAGGTGGATCAAAGCCTGAATGTATTAAACTATATAAAGTATTTTTTTTAATATAATAATAATAATAAAATATATCAAGTGTTTTGCGTTATTTTAAATTTTTTTTCTTAAGTTAACCCTTGATAAACCCATTTTAACCATAACCATGATAAAAGAATTTTTCTATTTGTACAATTAATTATGAAAAAAATTAAGTTGATACTTTTAAATTAAATTAATTAATATGATTCAAAATTTTTAATACATATTAAAATATTTAGTTTCTATAGGTGGAAGAAATAAATTTTAATATAAGTGCACACAATAAAATGAAAACTGTTTAAAAAATGTATTTTTAAGCATAAAACAAGATTTATTATGTTCCCATTTCTAGTAATAAATATTAGATGAATGTTTAATAATCTGATTGAATATATAATATATAAAACTAATTAAAATAAATCATAAATATAGTTTAATTTAGTTTATTAATTTAAAAATACTTGTTTCACATTAATATTGTTTTTCAGAAAACCAACTCTATTTACCATCAAATGATTTTATTATTATTTCTAACCAATTGATAACCTATGAATTAATTTTATAGATATATAAAAAATAATGTCACAAAATTTTGTAAATCCTTTTCATATATACCGATCCAACAGTTAGGTAATAACTATCACATAAAATAATAATATATCAATTATATATTACAGTTTGTTTAAACTCAGTGTTGCATGTAAAAAATGATATCAAGGAAATTAAATCTATTTTATAAGAAATATATCAAAAAATCTATGGTGCTAAATTTTAACCTCTATATAATAAACTCACCCACAAAATTCCATCACTTTTATATAAACAACTAAGGACACTTCTACTTCATCACATCCTTATGTTCCCATAATGATTCCTCAAAATTATGGTTTCACCACAAAAAATTAACCAAGTGAGTGGTATTATTTTAAAAAACCTTCTATAATTGATCCATAATATCCACTAGTTATTACTCATATGTGAGATGATTCTCTTATGGTAATAATTATGAGTTCAGTGCATATGAAGGATCGGGTATGTACTTACCCAGGAGAGATACATAGAACACATCATAAACATGAGAGATATTTGGTGGAAACTCCAAGTGATTAGAGACCATATCAATATGATCAAGAATTTAAAAGGTATGGATATATCTAGGGAAAAAAATTCTATTTTTTCAAAATCTCATAAATTTTTTCCATGTAGAAATTCATAGGAATACCTTTTGCTTACTTTGAACTCTAGTTCTCACTAATGATTATCATATTGAATTTTCTAGCAACTATGAGCTACCCAAGAATGTTTCTAAATATATCTATACTTATCATCAATTTATTCATCTATCACTTGTCCCAATATATTTCTTTATCTATTTTTATCCCAACACGTTGGAGTTATGAAATTTTTTTCTATTGAGGGATTAATATGGCACCATATCTATGCTTGAGTGGATTCTATTTTTGTAAAAAAAATCTACCAAATGAAGGTGTTAATCCAAAAAACTTTTGAAATCTATAGATAAATATATCAAAATTTATTCTGGAATTTAAAAGGTCTTATTAGATTACTGAACTATTTTAGGTTGATTTGAAGTACTAAAACATAACTCTATATCCAGATTCTGGTGAATAATTCTCGAGAACTTAAATGCCACCATTGAATCATGATCAAATATAATAGAATGTGTTACTGTATGCAACTATAGAAGTTTTTTATTTATATCCTAGAAATATGATCAAGATAATATGATTATTTGATGTAAAGGAAATACATTTATTTCATAATGAGATCGACTACAATCCAAATATATTTATTACATTTAGAAGTTTGGGGGAGTCTGATGATGAAGATCATGGTATTGTTTTCCCATAAAAATTTCAGTATGGGTAATGGTTATAAAATCCCCTTATAATTTTTTGCCTCATTCTTAAGTTACTTAAATACCAAGTATAGAGATATATACATTACAATATCATTTTTCAAGTCATACCACAAAAACTAAACTTTGAGATTTCTACAAATCTTGGTACATATGGTATGAATAGAGAAGAATGAACTATGAGCTTCATCCAGTAAAACCTTCTTCACATATGGTATTGATAGAGAACATAATTGATTTCTTAACCTTATCATTTCATCACAATCATTGTTGAACTCAGGAAAATTTCTCACCTTCTTCTATAATTCCACATCATCATTCTTCACCACTTTAATACTCACATGGATGGATGGATGAACATTATTCTAAGAAAGATATAATTTATCCCCTTCCTTTAATATTTCCAGATCCATCCATTCCAAATCCAAAAATATTGGATCCTTTTCAATCCTTATCATAGAAAAAATATCATTGTATTTCCAACTCAGATCATTAGCCACCTTGTTCACCTTATAAGGGTGGCAATGTATTGAGAATTCATAATATTTAATCAAATAATACCTTATCAGTTGGTTCATATTCAACACTTTATGTCGGAATATGTACTTAAATACTTTATGATTAGTACAAATATAACACCATTTATATTAAAGAAAATTCCTCTATATTTTCAGTGAAAAAATTACCATATGCAACACAAAATCACAAGTTGAGTAATTGTTCTCAGGAATTTTCCATTGTTATAAGGAATAAGCTATCACCACATCATTCTAAATGAGGTGACATCCTAATGCCTTACTTTATGTATCACTAAACATAAAAACCCTACTCCACTGTAGATTAGCGTAAGCAAAGGTTCATTGAACGACCTTATTTTCAGCTCCTTGAAATTTTCCACACATTCATTTGTCCGAAGAAATTTGATCCCTTATATTTCAACTATGTTATTGAATTATATATCTATGAGAAATCTCCCTAAAAGTGCTAGTATTATACATCCAACCTAGGTAAACTACATATATTAGTTATTGTTGTTGGTATAGGTCATTATTCAATAAATTCCACCTTTTAATGATCTATTGATACACCATCAATTGAGATTATATGACCCAATAATGTGAATTTCTATTTCCAAAATTCACACATGGTAAATTTAGAATTTAAATTCTACCTTCTCAGGGAATTCAACACAATATTAAAATGATATTTATGCTATTACATTCTATTTAAAAATTTAGTCATATTTTTGACAAAGATGAACACAAACTAATCAAGGTAATCTATAAAGACTCTAATAATTAAATCTATAAAGATAGATAGAGAATTGGTTAGTCCAAATAGAATCACTATAAATTATCAATGGATAGGCCTCACATAAAAAATTTATTAGGTATATAATACTTTTTAAATCTCAAATGATAATATCTATATAGAAGATAAATCATGTAAAAATATTGATCTCCTTGAATTAATCAAACATATCATTGATATATGGTAGAGGATACTTAATATTAATAGTTATATTGTTAGGTTCCTGATAATAAATAAAAATAGGAATTGAACCATATTTATTATTAATCAAAAGAACAAGTTCACACCATGGGGATAAACAAGGTTGTATGAATCCCTTATTAAAATTCTCATATAGTTTCTTATTTAATTCTTATAACTCAATCAGGTCTATTTTTATGGAGTGTTTTAAATAGGCGTGGAACTGGGTATCTGTTATATTGAAAACTAGACTTCATTATTCAAGGTAATACATGGAATATATTTAAAAAATAAATTAACATAATCTAAAAAATAGTCATATATTTTATTTTGAGTTTCTCCCCATCCATTTGAGATAATTATTCCACATGAAAAAAAAGTTAGACCAATACAATGGAAGAAAATTCTATTGGAAGTTCATATTCATCCTTACATTGGAAGATGATCATAGGTTGGTTTAGAATATGAAAAATGGAATCCATTCCCCAGACATTAAAATGGGACATATATAGAGAGTGTCAATCCATGCCCAAAATCACATAAAATTCAGCTTGAGGGAGAATCACAAAAAATTTAGGATATATAATCCAAAAAAATTATATCATAAAGGACCCATGAAGTTGATAAGTAGTCATCATACCGTTTGAAGTTCTTACTAATAACTCAAAATTTAATCATTGAGGTGGTGATATGATACCCTTATAAAATTGTTCAGATATAAAATGTGTGTAGATCGAGAATCAAATAAAACTTTTTTAGTTCTAGATTAAATGGTAAATGTACCTTTCCCCACTTTATTCATGTCACCCACTTCAGTAAATGTGATAACATGAGCTTTCCTTTTTTATTTTATATTAATAGGTTGCAGATACTGATTATTTTAATTAAAAAATAGATTCATACATTGATTGGTGTAATTTCTATACTCATTTAAATTATATAATTGAAGTTTGGGTGGAAAATTTGGTTAATCCTTTTCACTGTTCCTTTCATTGATTGGACTCTTCACATCATTTCAAAATTATTTTTATTGATAGCCTTATTTTACAAAATTAAATTTTATTTTCCATACCCCATAATTTAATTGCTTCAATAATTCCTTTAACACTTCTAGGATAAAGGGAGATTAATTTTATTTCATCCATGGGTTTTATTCTTAGAATTTACTATAAATTTCATATTTCCTTTTTCCCCCAAAACCATGAGAACAACGAGTCTATCTAATTTCAATTTCTATATTGATAGTACATTGTGAAATTTCTTTATAGATATCAAAATATTTGATATATGATTCATATGTGTGACTTTATCTCAATACACTAAAGAATTGGTCAATTTTTAATTGAAGATAAATTATAAAACTAGAATCATAACTTGCGAGTCTTGTAAAATACACCTCATAGGTAATAATGGATTCATAATTTTTTTTATCAGTTATAGGAATTACCTTTCCATTTTAATATGAATATTTTTGGGAGAATACTTCCTGAAAAATAAATTGTTAAACTCTTTCAATATTATAGATTGAATTTTATCCTCTTCCCTCGTATTCATAAAAATAGTAAACCATTTATTTTCTTCACATTCCTAATGATATTATTCCAGGAAAAAAATTTCATGTTCCAAACAGTGGAAAAAGAAAAATATCTTTTTAGTGGTACTAATCCATATCTCATTATTTAATGGATAAGAGAAATGACTAAAATAAGGTGTAATTTTATGTATAAAAGGCTCAATAATGAGTGGTTCATTCCTTTTTTCCTTTTGAAAGATCAACATAATTCATGTTACTGATCATAGATTGAGAGGGTTGGGTAAACATATTTATAAGTGTTTTGTTCCCAACTCCCATTTCAATTGGTTTCTCATGAGGATGGTAATTGAATTGCCTATAAAATTTAGCATTAAAAATTTTCCTCCTAGGTCTATCTATTGAATTATAAAAAACAACATAGCGTGACAAACATTATTAACAACGGGTAATCATGTAATCAGGAAAAATAATTAATAGGAATCCTAATTCATGAAACTTTTTTTTCAATATATTGAATGTTAGGTTTAACCTAAGATATTCATATTAATAATCTATTAATATATTTAATAATGGTTCCCAAATAAATTTCAAATTAAACCTTAAATATCCCCTGTGAATGTATAGACAAGTATTCTATATTAGGACCACTCATCATGCCCTAGTTATGATTGAGTTAATACCCAGTCCACCCCTTTCACATTTTTGACCCCAAGGTTCATATATTCCACAACCAAATCCACTATCCAGTATTCATAAAAGTATTTATTTGTAAGGAAATCCACACAATATTTACTTTTCTAAAACATTTGGATGTTATCACATACATAGACTTATCCCCTATATTTTTTAAAAATCTCTATAATACTATTATCTAAAAATAATATAACCCTTCTAAGTTTACAAAATGAAGCTACCTAAAAATTTCCTATATTAATATTTCATCATTTTATATGAATTGTTAATACATTTACCAGTAATACATGCTTGAGGACCATAATTGTTTAGTGTATTTGGATACTGGAGATATAATCTTCTTATTTATTGAAATATCTTCAATATATACAACAAATATATTCCAACATTTTACACATATGAGACATATCCTACTTAAAACCATTTCTCCATAACATGGGTAAAGGAAACATAAAAAAGGGTGAGCTAAAATGCTTAGTAAGGATAAACATAAGAGATATAAATCAATGGTAATAAGTGAGAATAATAAACTATAATGGTATGAGATATGATCATTACATATAATAAGTATACCCAATATACCAAAGATCAATAATCATAAATAATGGAATAAGGATTTTTCATAATAAAAGCTAAAAGTCATAAGTTTGTGTAGTCATCAATAATCTACCATGATCTATGAGAAAATATCATAAGAATAAGATATAAGTTTTTGTCATAATAATAATTATATAAACCAATTCATTAGTAAAATATAACTTTTGAGACTGTCATAGTGGATTGGGATCACTCCCTATTCCATAATTTTCTTCTCCAATGTTCACTCCCAAGACTATAAACAGGTCAGAATCCCTTACATATCTGAGTTCACACCCCATTCTCATCCTTATTATCTCATGAGATATCCATATTTTCCCAATAAATTGGAGGGATATATAATCTAGGGCACACTCATTACATAATGAAAACCATACACATGTGTTCAAAAATATCATAAACATTCATCATATCATCATATAATAACCTATGTAAAGGAAACATGTTTTATAAAGATTTTCTAATTTCATCATAGAATTACCCATGGAAAAGAAACGAGTTTAATAAATGTTTCATCATAACTTAATGAACCAATGGGAAAGAAACAAGTTTTATAGAATCATCCTTGAATCCTAATCACCATAAGCCATACAGGGATAGAATGTGTATAGTATAATAAGATCTTATCTTTTTTGAATCAAAAAAATACTTAAAGGATATTGACAGAGTTGAAAAATACCTTTAAAAGTTCATTCTAACCATTCATTGAAAAGATGAGAAAATATCATTTTCTTTTGATAAACTTTTAACTAAAAATTAATATAATATTAAGAAACTAATTTTATTTTAAAATAACCAAGGAAACATATAATGTAATATTCAAGGAAAATAATGTTCATATTTTTTGGGAAATCTTTTCATTCCATAAACATTAAAATAAAACCTTCCTTATATACATTTTGTAAAAAGTTAAAAACGACATGTTCATAAAACTTTTAGAAATAATAAATTTTAAACTTTTGTAAATAAATTTAATGGTTGAGAAAATGAAATTTCTAAAAATTAAAAGTATTGGTAAGAATTTTATATAATAATTTTAAAGATCACATACATGGAAGAAACATTTCAATGACCAAAGAGAATATAAGGTTGACACTTATTTAAAAACATTTTATTGTTAATTTTAAGTAGTAAAGAGATGAAAATGGTAATAATACATAAAAATTCCAAGAATTACCATAGAAAAATAAAATATATGTTATTAAAGGATAATATAAATATAAATTCCCTTAAAGGAAATTTATCATAGACAATCCTGAAAACAAATGGGATTGTGACATAATACCACTACCTCAAATGTCGTCTTACTATGTACACATTCAAAATTTATTTTATAATAAATATATATTTATTATAAAGATATTCTAAAACTATATTAATACAAATATTACTATTTATAATTCCATTATATTTTTTAATAATCATTTTATTAATAACATATTTATTAAAATGATCACTTGGGTAAAAAGTGGTCCAATTTCCATGCATGTTTTAGTTGATGGTTTTGGTACATAAATATTAGACACGGTTTAATAATATCCAGAAAATTAATCATGAAATATGTATAATATTCATTCATTAAATACACTTTTATAACCATTCATATAATTTAAGAATAAAAAAAATTAATTACATCACTTTGTGGAGATGGTAGTCAGTATATATGCATGTGTGATGTTTTCAATTTCTGATGGATGGAACGAAAGAAAGATAAATCAGAATTAAATTTTACTAAATAGTTTTTATATCATTAAAATAAAATATATTCATTAAATCTATCCTTATTACTATACATGTAATTCATAAATGAAAAATGAGTCACATTGCTTAATGGGGGTGGTAGTCCACATGTACGCATGAGCAATGTTATCATTTTCCAATGGATGGAAAGGTAGGAAGGTTGATAAGATTTTATAATTATAGATTAATATTGATTTATTAAATATAATACATAAAAATTAAATACATCATCATAACCAACCATGAATTATGAACATATAAAATGATTCATATCGCTATATGGAGGGGTTAGTCCACATGTACACATGAGCGGTACTTTCATCCCCCATCTAATATAAAGGAGGTAGAAA
The DNA here is from genome assembly GCA_963277665.1 of Viscum album. Lineage (NCBI taxonomy): Eukaryota > Viridiplantae > Streptophyta > Magnoliopsida > Santalales > Viscaceae > Viscum > Viscum album. The sequence goes on from CAUJRU010002043.1 coordinate 54,506, forward strand.
ATGGTTGATACAATGTAATAATAACAATTAATTATATTTCAAAAATGTAATAAATTATTTTGAAATCAATTAATTATATTTTTTTTAGGTAGGATAAGAAATAAAATTAAAATTATTTGGTTAAGTGTTATACATCTTCATTGAAAAACCTCATTTAGATTACACATTAATACTTGAAAGGATGGTATTTGGATAAAATAAAAACCACTATAATATCTGGAGGGATTTTAGGAAGGTATAATGGAAGTTATTGTTCTATATATGGGTATCAGGGAGTTTTATTAGGACAGGATAAGTGGTATTATTTTATAAGAGATGGGGAGGACACAATTGGATTTTTTTGAAATATTAAAATATATTAATGTCTCACTCAATCCATGTGGTTAAAAAATTAAAACTATTAGAATATAATATGTATAAAGACTAAATTACATCATGTAATCAAATTAAATCACATGTTTTGTGATATTTTAAACCATACCTCTTTGGTTAGCCCCCGGTAAACTATTTTTAACCATAAATAGGGTAATAAATTTTTTCTATTTTAAATATTCATTATGACCAAAAAGTTAATTAAACCTATTAAAATATATTAATTGTTATGATTAAAAGTATTTAAAACATTTTAAAATTTTAAATTTATATAAGTGGAAAAAATTAATTTTAAAATAAGTGCGTAAAATTCAATGAAAACTATTTTTAGAAAAATGTATTTTTAAGAAAAAAATGGATTTATTATTATTACATTACTTTTTAAAACTATTATATGAATGTTAAAACAATTTAATGAATATATAATATGTAAATTGTAATAAAATAATTCATAAATATAGTTTAATAAAATTTATTAAGATAAAAAACATTTTGTGTATAAAAACTATTTTTTAAAAAACATCTCTATTTACCATTAAATGATTTTATTTTAATTTTTAATAAATTGATAACAAATGAGTTAATTTCACACATATTTAAATATAAATTTTCATACTTTAGTTAATTATATCCATTCCATCCATTTCAATTTCTAGATGATGGCTATCACATTAAATAATAATTTATTAATAGTATATCAAGGTTCATTTAAACATAGTGTTGCATGGAAATAAATCTATCAAAGAAATTGATTTTTGAAAATAGAAATATATAATAAAAAAATTTCATGTTACAATTTCTTACATGGATCTACACTCCATGTATATTCTAATCATCTGGGCCCCTACTGAAGATAATCCATCCTCATATTCTTCAGAACCAAAATATTCTAATCCGTTGAATCTATGAAACTTATTTGAATGCCTTAATTGAATTCCAATAAATAAAATAGGAACTAAGTTTCTATATTATGAATTTATTGAAATTACAGAAATAAGATATTCCATGAACTATGTCTGTCGACCTACTCAATCTAGTCTCTAGAATTTTAAAGACACTACAACTGATCTTTTATAGAATCATGATCTTTTAAGTAAATGTAACTTCAACAACATAATCACAACTAACACCCATAGAAAAACATATACTTCTAGAAATTATGATGTTATCAATATGAAAAATTCGCATTAAAAACTCCCTTCAGTGAAAGTAATACTTTTTTTTGGTTCTTTACTCCCATATATTTATTCTGGACCCAACACTTATAGTGTCTATCTTTAACCATGGAGAACATTATATTTCTATGATGATTTTTTGATGACCGTTTCACATAGGGAGAAGCCTATAAATGAAATCATGCCAGGACTTGGTGTTCTCCTTTATCTAGCTTCAGTTCAGCTCAATTATTCAACTTCTATAGACATTTTAGAAGAGAAATCATCACTGTAAAACTTTTAGACATTTAAATTAAGCTATATATGATTCTTCCCCAAATTCAGATTCTCTATGCAATATTAAATTCTATAATTCCATGTGAGTCTTATTCAACTATAGGAAATCAAAACTAGTATTCTTCTCAGACTCTATCTTTTATCCACAACCTATCATATTCTAAAAATTTAATCCATTACACATGATTCATGGTTCTTCATAGTCTCTTGTGAAATAAAATGGGGTATAATGGTTTGTTTGTGAGATTTATCACAAGAACATTAAATGTTTCTATGCCTGTTCATAACTCATTTAGAATTCACATTCTTCCTCCTCCACTCACTCCCAAGAATTCATGATAACCATGCCATAGATTCAATCTTACATACATATGATCCCTTGTAATGTCACTCACTTTATAGATCTTTGAACCCTATTCACATGGTCCATAACCATGAATCCTCACTAGTATGAAAATCCCATGATTTCCCATAATCCTCATACATTCAAACAAACATCCTTTAATTAATTATGAAGTGACCTTTCAATCATTTGTCTATATGGAAACATTATATTTGAGAGGTTCTATAGAACATGCCATATGATCCCACTCAACAGATGTTGATTTATAAAACCCAAAATTAAAATTCTAGAGTCAATGATTGGGCATGTTTAATACTTGGAAAAGTTTTAAATATTCCCTCAATTATAGAATGTGAGAACATCTAGATATTCAAGATTTTAGGAAAAAAATTCTTATAATTAGCTAAATCCTCCTTGAATTGAATTGATACATCCTTCTAGGAATATGATTTATCTTTCAATTAACTCCATACTTATGAAACAATCATTGTTCTAGTTCTCGTAGCCTTCCAATTGACTGTGTTGTGCTTCTAGCTAACTTCTATATATAACAGAACTTTAAAACTCTACAGGAGTAGCATTACTAGGATTATCAAAAGTATTAAACCACCACCATCAGATCCTCAGTCCATTCCTAACCCATATACCTCTTCCCTATTGAAATATAACTGCATGAATCTGGGAAACTTAAGGGATCACAGGCTTCATTGAAAATTATGGCAGTCTTCCACCAAGTTTTGAATACCACCAAAAGAATAGAACACACTGCATGACACATAAAGGTAATTGTAATTTTGATATTCCTAGAATCCTTCTAAAACTATCAACATATTCTAGGGACATTCTTCCTATAACTTGATATACTAACTAACCATGTGGAACCCTATAATCTTTCTCTAAGCCATGGCTATCACCAATAATGGAAACACCACACTATTCATATGAACATCTCATTTTTTGTATTTTAAAACTTCTCCATTATAAATATTGTAGCCATTCTCTACTACTAAGTGATACAACTAATCCATAAAAATGAAAACCCTGTTTGATTTAACTTTTTTTTGGTAAAATTGGGAGAAAATATAATTATATCACTAGAAGTTCTCCCTTTCAATGATCCAATATAGTGGAATGTTAATAATTGGAAGTAGAGTGGATTTTGATCAAATAATCCCCCATGACATCAAAGACTAAAATTATGAATTCTAGTCACCCCAGTCACAAAATCAAGTCTTCCTCTAATTATGTTTGGTTTGGGTCACCTCATAACCCTCCTTCCAGTCACCTCATAAGTGAACAAACACACAACAGAAACATATGATACCAAAATTAATTTACACAATACACAAATGCATTATGTTTTTATGAATTTAATATTATAATCTTGATAGAGTACATAATGACATTACTTTCCTAACATTCAAATCATAGTACATGAGTTACAAGTGAAATTCAACTTCTGAAAACCCTACTCAGCTATTTAGAAGATATCCCAACAATGTTATCAACCACTCATTTAACCTTCCCTCTAATTATTACGATTATTGTACCATAGCCTTTAGAATTATATGCTTTTGGTATGTAGATTCTCCCTGGTGTGATCCTCATACTGGATCCACCTTATTTTAGTTCTCAATGAGATCATTAGCTTGACTCTCGTAATTTTGAGAACTTTTCACTAGTGGAATAAACAGTCTAAATAGAGAGTCTAGCCAGTCGTCTAGTCAAAACTTCTCCCTAAAATTAATGAGAATCCTTCCATTGGAATGATAAATTGATAATTGATAGTAAAAACCCCATTTTGACTAAAAAACTCTAGTGAGAAGTGAAAATCATTATCCTTTACACTCTAATGAACCCATCCGAGCTTTTCCTTTTCGACAAAACTAAAAGGAATGATTCTTGTAAACTATCATCAGATAACTTATGAGTAAATTTTGAACAACCATCACCACCTTAATAATTGTGTTATGTTACTAGAATATGCCCTTAAAATCCATATCACTTAATCCTTTGTAAAAATTGTCATTTCTCAGAGTACATGTGTCATAAGATCCTCCTCAAAATTATCAAACCCTGAAGTTTGTATTATCTATACTCTAGATAGAATCCATCAAATATCTTCTACAAAACTCACTCAATGGTGACTGGACATCTTGTGAATGCATTCCCACTGAACTACTAGTGAACTCACAATTCATCTACCTTTATCTGATAAACTTATGTATGAGGACCCAACGGAAATTCAATTTAACTCACAATGATATATTCAGTGAAATTAATTTCCCACCTATTAAAATTATGGTAAAATAATCTCATAGACATGAATATAGAAATATATAGTGTAGTGGGGGGGGGTTGTCTCTATTTAGGATCCCCTATGTGAAAAATTAGGTGAATGAACATTGAAATATTCCAACACTTGATCCGATAAACATTTCCCACATTAAACACTAATATATTTTAGACAAAAGATATGTGGTACTAGGTTTATTTCTCATTATAACCACAATTTAATTGAAATGATCTGATAATCAAACCCTGAAAACGGAAACATTGGTTACAATAGAGGAGGAAAATGAGAACCAACTAAAAGTATGTGAGATAAGAATATCTTTAATACTTTGTACATAGGGATTTTGGATAGTATAAATCACAACATAAGAGATCTATGTTGGATATGATGGAATGGTAATAAATAGGCTAGGATAAGTAATTCCCTCATTCAAATGGTGGGTCCATTACTATATAGTTAGGAAGATATACTGAAGATGAATAATGAATATGTTTAAATAATGGGATACCCTATGATACCTTTATAGGTGTATAGGATTATATTTTTTTAATTGGTATAAATATATCCCATTGGATGGGTATAGGTGGGATGTTTCTGTAGAGAATGTATTGTAACTATGAAAAAGGTGGTCCCTTTAGATTATATATGCACATAACTAATATACCTAAAAGGTTTAATGTAATTTAATTATAAAACATATGAGTTATAGATCTTTCATGTGAGATATTCAACGAAATATAAAATTTTATAACTTTATATCAATCAAATAATGTTTGAATATAGTGTAAGAAAGTTGATAGATGTGAATGAGATATTTTTATTGGTCCCTAAATAAGTGACTCATGTTTTACCATATTATATACCAATGTAGGATTGAAATTGGAAGTTTAACATATTATAATAGTTCCATACATTAGGATGGTTTGACTGAGAGATGGGATGAAGGGGGAATTTGTTTCATGGTCTATTATTAGAGATCTTGGCATCAATATATATCCTATAGTAATTGGAATCAAGAAACACATTTTTTTTTAAAAAAGGATGATTTTTCTGAGGATGTCATTGCACAGGACCATTATAAATTAATATACACTCAATAAGAATTACTTTAATTTGGAGTTTCAAGGTGGAATGAAGTATTTAAAGGAAGAGGGATTTTCAATTAGTATAAGGAAAAAATATACAATCATACCTATATATCCTAGGATAATATGAATTAATCTATATATAATTGTATGATATAGATATTTTATCATTGAATAGGTTCAATAGAAATGAAATAGAAATTAATTATCAAACACAAACACATGGAAAACATAAATAGGGAATATAGTGAAAACTGAATTTGTAGTTGGTCTGAAAAAAGGAAATATAGATGTCACTACATGTACTATGGTGATAGGAATAATCCATACATAATTTTGTGAAATGTGAATTTCATTCCCCAAATATTCCATGAAATGGTGTTTATTTTATAGGACATGATCCTACATAGGTGAAATAAGTCAATTTAATGTCATACGAGATAGATCACTCTACTAAATTAAACATCATACAAGATGGATTATATACTGTATAGTTTATGGTCATTTAGTAATGACCATTCACCATAATTTTTAAGTTCATGTGGTAAGGGCATTATTCTATGATGTTTAGTGTCTTTTGATAAGAACATTTTTGAATCTAAGGTAAAATTTTCTGATAAATTACTTTTTAAGGATCCCTACAATGGTCAAATTTATGATGATCTCTTCATTTTGAGTGATCAGGGAGTATGATTTATTAGAGGAAACCTAATATATAATAAAAATAAATCACTATTTGTTTCTATTTTTTTTGGTTTCTTCATTGGTATTAATAGTTTCCGAAATACCTCTACCAATTTTCCTAGAATGAATTATCAAATGGTAAATTTTTCATGAACACTTATAATATATGAGTTAGATACACTTCTAGTTTATACCTTGATTGTAATATTTTTCATCCATATTTTTCAAGATTATTTAACTAAATTTGAATGTATTTATATTCAATAATCAGGTCACAAAAAACACTCTTGAATGTGAATAAAAATTAACAATAATTAATAGGACAAGATTAGTACAGTACACTGATGACCGTGAGGTTTCTAATGTTAGATTACACGTAATATTAAGATAATACCTTAAATTGTTGAGTATTTTTTAGGCCAGGTTATCATATACTTATCCACCAACTCATATAATAGATTTGATAAAGTCTTATTGAAGGCCTGTATTTTTTCATTTACAACCATTTGATTAAGGGATGAATGATTGGAAAATATATTATTCTTTGAATACAACTTATTTAACTTAGATTCATATAATTTTATATATTTTATACCTATATAATTCATATGGATATATGAAAAATATGGGTGGTTGTGGTGTTGGTGGTGGTGAATTAACATATCAATTTCTTTTGTGTTACACCATGAACAACCTTCATTACATGTTAAAGTGATCAAATTACATATTGTTACACCTTTAATCCTTTCAAATATTCTAATTATATTAATTCATTCATTCAATAAACACACACCCAAACAAAATAATCACAGTGAGAATAGAAAATTTATAATATTGAATATCTAAAATAGTATCCACATCCTAGCATGATAAAAAAATTTCAAGATCATATACTCCTCTAATAACATTCATTACAATGAGCTGGGACTATAATTAAAATCATGTTACATAGAAATGTATCTTACTGATTTAATTTTCTCTCTCACAATAAAAAAATAATCTTCAAATGATATAATAGGAAGATTATTTAAACACCAATTAGAGACCAAATTTTATATAGAACTTCTCCAAATCCTATTTTATTTTTCTCCAACTAATATTTTTATCAAATAGTGAGTGATCACAGTCTTCAAACACCAATGATATTCATTAATTGTTTGTTGAGTAATCTTGATGAACAAGAAATTATTGAATCTCAATCAAAAATAATATTCATGGAACTTCACTGTATATACCATAACAGTTCACTCCCACTATATGTGAAACCTAAATCTTCACATCCAAGTATTTCTACTTCAAGAAATGATATTATGAAGATCTTATTCACTTATTGGAGGAATTCTTCTTCTTATTTATCTATTATAAATTATAAATTAATTTAACACACATATATAATATTCTTGGACTATATAAACAACTTACACAACAATAACCATGTCCAGAATACTATAAAATAATGAATTTTTAATTTAAACTTCAAATAAAAAGACAAATTCAATTAAAAACGTATCACTCTCAAATTTGAGAAATTGGATCAATCTAAACCATCTAGTCACTATTTATTCTTATTAATGTCTTGATAAATCAACTTGATGTTGGCATAGAGTCACCCAATAGGACACATATCAAAACACTCAAAAAAGGATTAGTTACAAAATTTTAGCATGATGATATTTTCTATATTGCAAAAAATTCATTTTTTTCAACCTACTCAAAAACCAACTAAACCTTCAAGTGCATTATGGAAAGACCTCATACAATTGAATAATTATTTATTACCACTTTCAATCAAGATAAGTATTTTATTTATGAGGCCACATGAATTGTGACATTACTTGATTCTCTAAATCATAATAATCTCCACTATGGTACAATAAACATATATTATCCTAATATTATGAACATGAAAAATCATAGAAAACTCATTTTTTTATGATCTCAATTTCGTAAAGGATTAGTTTAAAAAACATAATATTTATGAACCAAATCATAGTGTGAGTACAACCAATGTGGTGTGATATATTTTGACCTAAAAATACTTTAATCTTAAGTAGGTTAATCATGGATAAACCTTTAACTTTGTGATTTTTTTGGATATACCCATTGAATTTTAATCTAATAAATCCTTTGGAATAACTTTATTATACTTATATAGTATTGGAAAATGTTGACTTTTTCATACATGGTCACCTAATTACTCATACGTAACCTACTAAACAATAGATTTAATCACAAATAGGAAGAACCAACTTCGATATACACTTACATATCATTTATAACTTTTTATTTTATTGTACATGGTTTCTAGTATAATATTACGTGGGATACTAAATATCAATATTACTTATATAAAAAGGATTTAATTTTATCCAACCTTCTTTACCCCTATTTAAAATTCCAAATAACTTTCACCAGAACTGAAGTACCAAATTTCACATAATATTGAAAACTATTCATATATAGATAAATGAGAGGACAAAAAATACAACACCAAATTCATAAACCATGCCCACATTAATTTATCCTTCAACCATTTACCCCTTCTAAAGAAACATATTTAAAGGAATCTATAATATCAAACACCATATTAGTGATAAAAATCAACTAATTTGATTTTTTATCAACCATTGGACATAAATCTCCCTCTACTTTTTCAATAAATCACCATTCAGTCATTTCAATCTCATGTAAGAAATATTGATGTTGGAAAAAGCAACCCTGGAAAATAGTTTTAATTATTTTCATTAGGGAAACTCACATTCACTTTCAAAAACCACCTTCTGCCCTATTTTTTATCATATTTCAATTCTTAAAAATATTACTATACAAATGTAAAACACATTCCTACACATATTTTAAACAAAAAAATTATAACAATTCACATGAAAAATTTATAACTTTCCTCTTTGAAAAAATCTCCATAAATATATACTCCTACCTATAGACACCGAAAAAAACTCAAAGGGCTGATGGAGGTTTTGGCGTGACAAATCAAAGACATATTTTGAGTTGGTGATCCATTCTGGTGGGCCCGAATGGGCTGAGCGAAAAAAATTCAGGGGTGCATGAAAAAATCTCTCATATGCGGAAAACCGCCGGATTTGAGGAAGTTTTCCATGAAGGCATGGAAACTTTTGCACCACCAACCGTGGTCACAAAAATTTGCGCACGGCCGCCCCCGTGCGTGTGAAAATTCATGCCGCCAACACCGGCATGCAATCTTTCTCGCGGACTAGTTTCCGCCTAGATCAGATGACCCCAAGCACCTATAAATAGAAGGGCACCCTCAACTTCCGAAGGCTGAAGAGTCCAAACCGCCTCCCCTATGGGAAATACACCTCTTATGCATGCAAAATATGGCTTTCAGGGATGAGATTTTTCATGACAGGCTGCCTAGGGGTTCGCCTTCACGCCAGACCACTTGGGCTTAACCCTTGACCGAATCCCTTTGAGTCTGGTCCCCTCCGTGAAATCCCTTCCAATTGCACACAATCCTTTCTAATTGCTAACAGTCCCTTCTAATTGCATGAAAACCTTATTCCTTGTACAGAATCCCTTTCAATTGTGCGCAAAACTTATTCCTTGCATGCAATCCCATCCAATTACACACAAACATTATTCTCTCCGTGAAATACCTTCCAATTGCACAAAAACTGTATTCTTTGCGCACAATATTTTCCAATTCCATGCAAAACTACGACCCCCCTTTGCGTACCGACCTAGTATTTTTCTCCCACGTGTCTCAATTACGCACTGACTCGGCGTTTTCCATGAAACTATTCTGTTTTGCATGCTAGCCTCCCTCCCTGTGCGCATGTGTTCGATGTCTCTCTTCCAGACATTATTTTTGGGTGCCTCGGATGCCTAGAACATCTACAGCACAAACCGTTTTCCCGTACAACCTTCTATGCCTATATGAAGTAACTTTAAAGTTCCTTGGACGATACTTCCCATTTCATTATTTCACCTCATGCTCCTTCACATAGGCACACTAACGACTATTGCTTCTTCTCATAGCCACACTAACATGGACTCCCAACAGGATAACCTCACGACACTCCCTAGTCACAGCATTGCCTGTCCCTTCTCTTCACCAAGGTGTAGAGGGTGTTGGTTATGTATGTCCTAGGGGTGTGGAGTGAACTCGTATAGTCCAAGCTACAAGATGTTAAACTGACAAGCACCTTCATCCTCCGCACATGACGTTAAACTGTGACCTCGACTTGTGCCTTGCACACGGGGTGCCCTGTCTCGGACATTCTATATGCCCACTAGTCTTCATGGGAGTGAAATCATTCCTCAAATGGAATGAAATACTCTTTATCGAAGTGACGTCTATCCATGAGAAGAGGGCAAACACTGTAAAAACCTGAGATTTTATGAGAATTATTCTTTTTAATTTCATTGATGTCTTGCTTTTTACGCGACACCAAAATTAGCTTGTTCTAGATGCAACACTGTATTACCTTGCAGTATATGAAACACTATTCTTGGATCGTGTTACACACAAATTCAAGTTCATTTGTGGAAATTATTATACGCAACATTAAGTATAGATTTTGTTTAATGTATAAATTAAATATGTTTTTATTATGTTATACGCAACACCAAACATATCTTTCACTACACAAAGCCCTAACTTGGCTTGAATTACATGCAGTCAAGACCTTCTTTGATAGCGTGTGTAGTACGCAATACCAAGTTTCACTAAACGAGATATTATTATAATATTATTTTGAACTAGCCATTATGAATAGTAATACCCACTTTTTGAAATTTTATTTTTCAAAATGGACTTCATTATTGGATTCGGAATATCAAAATTAGCCTAGAGTGAATTTTTGGTATTTTTCTGAAAACATTCAGTTTTCTATGAATAGTTAAAACACTGGGTTACTATTTAAAAACCGACTTTTTATTTAAATACTTATTTATTTTAATTAAATTTATTTTAGGTAAAAATTGATACATAATACCTATATAAGTTCAATGTAATTCATTTGAGTCATTTTATAATAATTTTAGATATATAAAAAGTTTATTGAACTTTTCACCTTCTTTTACCCACCTCCTAGGAGAATTTGAAAATTTACATAAAACATAATTTTACCACTAATGTGAGTGGAATTTCAAACATCAAAGAGAAACAGTTAATATCAACAAGTAAAATGTGGTTTAATAAGATAAAAATATTTTTTGGTGAATAGTAACTTTATACTTTTTTTACCACGGTTAAAAGTAAATATGGTAATTAAGGGTAAAAATGATATTATTATTACCCTAAAACATGTACTAATTCTATTGGATAAGTTTAATTCGACCAAAAACAACATTAAGAATAAAATATTTCCCTTTAGGTCCACTTGGATTAGATTTGGACATTTATTATTATTTTATTTAAAGAAGAGTTAAAATAGTTAAAATCAAAGTTTAATAAATAAAATATATTTAATATAGGGTTATAAATTAAATAAAATCGACTATAAATATTCATTAGAAAGATAAAACAATTTCCTACCTAATGGTATTTTATTTATAATTTTTATACATTAAATAATTAAATTTAATTATGACACAATGATGATGCATTAATTACCTAAGTAATGAAATATTGAAATAATTGATATTATAAATACCCAAATAAATGTAATTTGATTCTTTTTATGAATTAAAATAATTTTATAGGTTAATATGACATGTTATTATGTATTTAATTAACCTTTTTTTAACTAATCATTGTGTTATTATTTTCACAAAAATCAATTACCAAATATTTTCAAAATTGACATAAAATAGTTTTTAAAACAAATATTATATTATTAATTGTTATTATATTCCTAAAGATCTAAGGTTCGGCCAAATGACTTAGATAAGGTTATATATATATTAATAATTAACCACTTGGTGTTATTTTGTATTTTTATAGTAAGTTTATTAATAATATAGTGTAAGAAAACAAGAAGAAATGGTAAAGCTTAAATTATTTAACTTAGAGTTAAATCTAAATGGTAAGGTTAAAATAGTAACCGAAACTTGTCTAAAACCTATTGGTTGAGATGATTTCGACCCATACCCACTTTAGCTTCTAAATAAATCAATTTGGAGCTATTATAAACCGAATATGACATTATTATAAAATAATATTTTAAGTTTTTCCAAAGGTGTCCCTCTCCTCCCTTATAAAAAGGGCACCCCTTCCCTCTTCTCTTCACACCTTTTTTAGCCTTGAATCTTGGACAAACCCTAAAAATTCCTCATTTAAACCTCTATAGTTATATCATAGAGGTTCTGGTATTCTTAAAATACCAACTCCAGTTCCCTAAGAATAATTTTAAAGGAGGTGTGTTGTGGAAGACAAAATATCTTCTAACGACTCTTTCAAGTTTCTTTCTTCTTATACTTCCTCTTCTTTAGTTGTTTCATTATAAAGTAATAACATCAGTATTAAATATATTCTGATATGTTATTATAAATTTTAAACAACCATATTTCACCTTCTATCCATCCTACGGAAAACGAAATCAACGCGCATGCATACGTACGGAATACCGTCTCCACGCCGTGGTGTAATCAGTTTTCCACCACCAACTTACTTGGATGGGTATAATGGTGTAAAGACTAACTATATATGATTATTATAACATTATACTGATTATAAGATATTATATCATCCACTCCAATTCCATTCAATAAATATGGGAACGATATCATCGCTCGTGCGTACGTACAGATTACCGTCTCCACGACACGATGAGATAAATTTTCCATGTTAACAATTCAAGAATGATTATAATTATATATAATAAGTAATCATGAAATATATTACATAATAATTATACTGGATTTACGTATATATATATGTATGTCATCTACTTAATTCCATTCAATTCAATAAGGAAACGAAAAACAGCGTTCATGCGTACGTATGGCCTACCGTCTCCATAAACGATGTATTTCTTTCCGTTTATCGATCAATTATATATATATGTATATTGTGAATATAAATTATATATAAATCATGTTTTATATTATATAATTAATTAATCATTATCTATGTAATCATATTAATAATTACAAGTCAAAACACAGACGATAAATGAAACGATTTTACCCAAAATGCTTCTTTAACATGGAATTAACAAATGAACGGATAATATAAAGTCATAAGTGAATCATTTATGATATAATAAATATTATTATGGTTTTGTTACAAGTTTATAATATGTTTAAACCCACTATATATGAGTCTCAGACACATATGGAAGAAATTGGACATAAGGTAAGGGATAATTATTCCAATCTCATTCTTATCTGAGATTGTTTATTCATAAGTATTTACTAGGGTTATTTTTATCATCCATGTCCATATGATCTCAAAATGTTTTCATAACATGTTTATTTTTCTTCCATGTATGTTTAAAGTCTTTTTTACCCTTTTTTACTTTTACCACATCATATGGAAGGAATCTTTCTTTTGTTTACCATACGAGGTACATTTTGACTTTTCCGACAAAAGTACGAGGAGAATGTTTTTTTTAAATTATATGGCATGAAAGGATTTTTACGGTTTCATAACAACTTATTTCAATGAATCTTCCTCTACAAAATTTCATGATTATTTCCAAAAAAATCCTTTTCTTTTAAAATTTGATGTCATTTTGAGAAAATAAAATGATTTTGAATAAGAGAGGATATTTTACTCAAGAATTCATTTCAAGTGTTTTATCAAAGCTATTTTCCTTCTAAGATGACATTATTTCATATGTGTTTGTTTCAAGTATAATGTCTCTATGATTTGCATGGTTTCACTTTTCTGATGATGAAATGATATCCATTTGTTTTATATGGATTATGTGATGATGGGATGATGTTTATGAAACCCATTTTATTCTTTGGGTTATGATGAATGATTTATGTATATTTTGTAGCACAAGTAAGAATGATTTCCTTATGAGATGGGTGGGACCTATATCTCCCTCCAATGCATTGGGTAAAGATTTATATCTCATGAGATAGACATGGATGGAATGGTAAGTTAATCAGGTTCAGTGATACAAGAGTGGAACGAGGAGTGAACTCGATTCAGAAAGGGACTTTGTCCACTAAGATGGTCTTAGCAGCAATGCCTTGGCTAATATGGAAATCATACCATGTGCTTAATGGTTTTCCACAATTACATGTTTTATTCCCATGCTATTTTATCATGATTGATGTTCCATTATGATCTATTCCTTATTTACTGCCATGTTTTATGTCATTTCTCAAGATTTTGATGTTTAAACATTATGTTCATGTTTTTAAGTTCAAATTTATATGGTTTGTTTTATTCTATCCATGCTTACCCTTACTGAGAATTTGAGCTCACCCTTTATATTTTTTCATTTCCCTAGGATATAAAGAAAATTTTTAGGTAAGAAAACAAAAGGGGAAGATCATTATGGGAGATGTTGAAGATCTTTCACAACGATTAGAAGATTTTGTTTCGAGTTTCCAAAGACACTAAACTATTATGATCCTTGAGTGTTGGTTTTTTATTTATTAAGTATTCCACAAAAGTAATGTAATGTCTAGGTATTTCAATCTTTAGGTCTCTAGAATCACCCTGGTGTAAGCCCATATCTTTCCATGCAGGAGGCATCACCCCTACTCCTCCTCTCTTCCTGGGTGCCAAATCCCTCTATCATTGGGCTTTTTCACCACCCGGGCCTCCCTCCAAGAGTAAGTCCCAATCTCCATCACTTGGTCTACTAAACATGTGTAAGCCCCTGTTTCCTCTTTGGGTCTCCAACTACGCATGGCCCTAGTCTACTTCCCACGGACTCACCTTTCGCAACATTATCATCTGGTCTTTCATGTATCTTGTTTCTCACACCGAGCATGACTCACGTGGGCTTAGAGCAGACATCGACCATGACATCCTATCTGGGTAGCCTAGAGTGTAAGCCCCACAACCCACCACGTGAATAATGAGGTCTTTGATCCCTGCCAAGGCGATGTATATTGGAAGCCTCCTTGAGGTCCAATCCCACCCCCCATTGGTCCCGACCATATTCACATCGGTTCACCAAACACCCCATGAACTTTGAGGTATTTGATCCTTTCCAAGAAATGGTATGTAGGAATCCTCCATGAGGTTTATTCCCACCATAAATCTAGGCCCCAAGTCCTCCTTCACATCGGTTCACCCCTGTCCTGCATGACGTTAAACTATGGACCTCAATCAGTGGTAAGACGTTGGTCCCCTAGTCAGTGGTAAGAAATTTCACCCACCTGAACTATGTGGACTTTGATCCTTGTCGAGGCAAGGTACGTAAGAAGCCTCCCTGAGGTTCAATCCCAACAACAATTTTTCCCAACTCCCTTCACGTCAGTTCACCAAAACCCTTCTGAACTATGTGGTCTTTGATCCTTTCCAAGGAAAGGTATGTAGTAAGCCTCCCAGAGGTTCAAGCCCCACACCCAGTCACTCTGACCTCTTTCACGTTGGTTCACCCACTCCAACTGAACTATGAGGTCTTTGATCCCTACCAAAGCATGGTACGTAGGAAGCCTCCATAATGTTCAATCCCTCTATACATATGGACCCAGGTCCTCATTTGCATTAGTACACTGACCCCCATCCCATATGAACTACGTGGGTTTGATCTCTATCTCTTAGGTAGGGTACACAGGAATCTTCCATGAAGATCAACCCCAACCAGCGGTAAGCCATTGTGACCTCAATCAGCAGTAAGCCACTGTGACCCCATTCAGTGGTAATCAATTGTGACCTCAATCAGCGGTAAGCTGTGGTGACACCATCCAGCAATAATCCATTGTGACCTTAATCAGCGGTAAGCTGTTGTGACCCCATCCAACGGTAAACCACTATGACCCTATTCAGTGGTAAGCCGTTGTGACCCTATCCAGCAGTAAGGCATTGTTACACTATATATCGGTAAGCCATTGTGACCCCTATTCAGAGTAAAACCATTGTAATCCCCTTTTTCGGGACCCTCATCTTTGGTATGTCCTAGTGGTGCCAGACCAACTTGGGCTGCTCACCATGCGTAAGCCCCAGACACATCATCGGGTTGTCATCCTATGTGTATTCCCCAATTCAAGTCCATTTCCTGGTCATCCGTTCGAGCCTATGGGTTTCGAGAAGGTCATGCCCCAACCCAGAGGTTCCACTTCCTCCAGGTCCAATACATGTGTCCATTCCCACGGGCCACCTCCTTAGGCATCCCATCGCTCTACCGAACTACCAAGGCTTTGATTCCCTCCCATGGGGATACACAGGAAGACTCTTCGAGACTCAAGCACAACATTACCATCATCCTTATGGTGGTTCCATCCCATTCACCATCTACTTCATTCAAACACTCCATAATCCATCTTGATTCTTACCCGGGCCGCCACATCCCGGTGAAGTCATGACAACTCACCCCCCAATATCAGTGTTCCTTCCAGGGGTTTCAACCACCGATCCACTCTAATAAGTGATCTAATCAGTCTGATCCATATCCACTAGGCATTAAACTTGCGGAATACCCTATGTTAAAAAAGGGAAGCTGAGGAAAACCTCAGAGACATTCCTAGGGCATATGATTCCACACATTCGACATGGGATTCCTCAGGTTTTTATGCCCTCGAGTAGCCCTATAATAAGGGGAAGAAACCCACAAGTGTCAGTGTCCCAATATCTAGACATGCCATTGATGTCCAATGTGACTACTCCCCTGGCCGAAAGTTTCTTCCTTGACCGGAACCTTCATAATTTCCCAGCAGAATCAATGCAATTAACTGGTGTCCATGAAGATATGGCACTAGGAAGAGTTTCACAAACAACATCTTAAATCCATAAGGGAGACCCGAAATAGGTGAAAAGTTCTGAGGAGGAATCCACAGAAGGAAGAACTCACATCCCATCATCCCATTTCAATCAAGGAGAAAATTTCCATGAATATGAAATGGATGTCGCCGGCCATTGGAATGTGGGAATGCAGGGCAACAAATAGCTGTGCGTCTCCGAACAGACGGATGCGCGCACTCCGGTGAAAGCGTAAGAAACATAAATGGTGAACCCAACGTAAATATCTTCTCCTAAAAATGAAGACTAGTAGTGTTTGAGGAATCAATGGATTAGCATGTCACCAGATCCAGTTATCTGGCACTGTGTCCCACCAAGCAAATAGCGGGCATACTATAAAACTCAATAGAAGTTAGGGCAGTAGAGGGTTGGACATCCCGATCTGTGATGTTGTCGGTTTGTACACCTCTTATCGGTCATAGAATACAGGATGGTGTTGGGGCACTGATCGTCTATTTCTTTTTTCTTTCATCACTAATGAATTAATATCCCCGCTTTTATGAACCATGTTGCTGCACCCAGAACTCGATCACCGCCCGCGCACTGCCGTAGGGGCAGGGAAAATGCCAACGTGGTAGTCTCGCGTGGCTCTGACTCTTCCACAACAGCCTCTACACCTAAGACCATGGAGCACCCATGCCCCATATCCCCATCCAAGGATGTTCAACAGAGGGTGATCAATGACCTTGTACACCGGTACGAGGAGGAGGGTATTATCCCGACTCGAGATATGACCCGCCTGGATTTAGAGGTGTATATTCCTCATCGTCAATGCAACTCCCGAGGGCCGTGTAGGGAGCCACTACTCCCCACTCCAATATATAACCAATTTGAAAGCCTCTCCCTGGAACGTCCCGACGACTCCCTACCTTACGCAGACGAGTTGGGGGAAATCTGGGTCAGCCCAATTTGGATCCCATTCCAGGGGGTCCCAACAAGGGTTCCCACCAGGCCGTATCAGCACCACCACCCGATCAGACTGGACGAAGAATAGGTAATCCACGTACCTGCACCACCGGCTCCGGTCCATCAGACCTGATGCCAGTGTCGGGTGAAAGCTAAAGAGTATGCCCACCAAGGGACGTCAACATCAACGACTACAGTGGCCTGAGCTACTGCCGACGAATATCACCATCTCACTATATATGTTGAGATGGGGAATTTGTATGCCCAACCTAGATCGAGGCCTCAACTACCCTACAGACAGTCTGGGTCAACTCTCTTGGTCGCTAGTACAGGTAGTGGCCACCACAGACTAACCCAAAGCGATGCCACCCAATACGGAGGTCCTCCCCGTACTGCTACCATAGAGAACACATGCCTTCCCCGCTTCGAGTCTCAACATGGAGGTCAACCCCATGCCACCTTCAATCCAAATTAAGGTCCTCCTCATAGTGGTGATGCTTAGGGAGGGGATAATACTCATGCCGAGACATTAAAATGGAGAGATATGGAAAACTTTATAGGCCTCTATCTCATAGATCTAGAAAAAATTTGGAAGACTTTTTCAAGCATGCAACCTCATACTTTCATGACACATCAAGTTATAAACTCACACAACTTGGATTGCGTGAAAATCTTACCTTGTACTCTGAAAATTAATTATTATGGACATATTTATTCCTTATCCCATTTTGGACATGTTTTTGGGAATGAAAGAATTGTTAGACATCACAATATATCTATTTTAGGGAGGGGATAATGATAGAATTATATTATAATGGTTAAAATAGGTTTATATGATGGTGGATGAGAATGATATAGAAATAAAATTTAGTGAGGGGACAATACTCATGCCGAGATATGAATCTTCTTTGAAAATACATCTCAGAAATGGAGAAATTGGGCCACTTTATTGAATCAAAGGCATTAAAAAAGTGGACTATAGATTTAAGGGTGGCATAATGGATACATTTTAAGGTAATTTTAAATTATTATTGTGGATTTAAGTTAATGGAAGTGATATTTTATAGGTGTAAAAGAGGTACATTTCCTTGGAAATTTGAGTTAGGTGAGGGGTAAAGATGAAATCACATGGTAGTTAGGTGAGTTAGGTGATAAATTTTTTGTGATACACGTAGATATTAATTTACCTAATAAAAATGATCTTATATAATATAAAAGTTCTGAGTTAATTTCAAAAACTCCAAGTCACATTAATTTTTCTGTTTTCACCCTCGCTAACCTTCATTAAAATTTACCCAGGTAATTATTTTATTACTGAAAATATGATATGACCATTATTATAAAATTTAAACATGATTATTCTTATTTTTTTACCCCAATAAAAAAAATTAATTTCTAAATATGATAAAATAATCTTTTAATTTTTTAAAAAATATATGTAGAAACAACCATTTTTTCTATAAAAATGACTTCGTAAATATTAACTATTCTTATTCTTATTTGTATCAATTACTAATTAAATGAGTGTGATCATAGTTGTTTATATTTTTAAAAATCATGTTTGATTCATCAATATATATAAATTTATATACAAAAAAGTACACCACATTTGTAGACACAATTACATGAAAAAAATATTTTATTGTGGTAACTAATATTTACTATAACACTCCGAGATTTCATAGTAAGTTAATTTTAAAAGCAATTCAATAACTTGTGCTACACGTAACACCAAGTTTAAGCGCACCACGACTTACTGAACTAAGCGTTCAAAAAGTGGATATGAATAGTATTAACTGAATTTTGAATTTTATATACTCAATATAATTTTATCAACCATATTTTGTATTTCTTAGACATAATATAAGAAAAAATTCAATTTTTCAAATAAAAGAAGTATTTTTCATAAAATGAAAATTTTTCACCTTTTAACAGAGAACCCTTTTTTAAATCCAATATTTGAAACTTTTATATATTATATTTAAAAATATAAACTTCTTATTTAGAAGAAGGACATAAAAACTTATTTTGGAAAAAATTT
Organism: Viscum album; assembly: GCA_963277665.1. NCBI lineage: Eukaryota > Viridiplantae > Streptophyta > Magnoliopsida > Santalales > Viscaceae > Viscum > Viscum album. Next base: position 74,536 of record CAUJRU010002043.1, read on the forward strand.
CGGTTCATTTTTGATAACATTCATATTTTAATGAACAATGAAAATTATTAAATTTTAATTCAGAACAAATTTTTTAATCGAAGTAATTTATTGTGTTAAATTATACATTCAAATGGTTTTAAAGTATAATTATATTAAATTTTTATCATTTAATCCAATTTTGTACATTTGACGTAATTTTACATTTAAATTGGATATAAACACATATCAATCTTTTGATATTTTTTACTTCTCAAAAACCCACTTTCTGGTTTTGACAATGGGATTATTTGTTTAAATTAATTAATACAACTTCTATTCTATTTTTTTTTGACTTTGGTAAAATATACATCATTTTTAAATTTGGAATATCAAAATTATCTTTGGGTGAAATTTTGGTATTTTTCTAAAAACATTAAATTTTTTATTAATAGTGAAAAACACTGCGTTATTGGTTAAACCTGACATTTTATTTAAATAATTATTTTTAATATAAATTTATTTTAAAGTCAAAATAGATAAAAAATACCTCTATTATTCTAATTTAATTCATTTAATTTGTTTTATAATAAGATTAGATATATAAAATTTCATTGAAGTTTTTACTGTCTTTTACCCACATTTTAGGCACATTTGCAAATTTTCATAAAACATAATTTTATCGCTTCTGTGAATTGAATTTCAAAAATCTGAGAGACACAGTTGACATCTATAAGTAGAATGTGGTTCAATAGGATGAAAATAAGTTTTAGTGTATAATAACTTTTGAATTTTATTTACCGTGACTAAAAGTAAATTGGGTAAGTAAAGGTAAAAATGATTTTATAATTACCCCAACACATGTCCTAATTCTATTGGATATGTGTATTTAAACCAAAATAAAACATAGGAATAAAATATAATCCTTTTTTATCCACATGTATTAGATTAGGACATTTATTATTCTTTTATTTAAAGAAGGGTTAAAAGTGTTAAATTCAAAGTTTAATAAATAAATAATTTTTAATATGAGGCTACACATTAGATAAATTAGACTATAAATATTCATTAGAAATCTAAAATGATTTACTATATAATTTTATTTTATTTATAATTTTTAGACCTTAAATAATAAAATTAATTTGTGACATAATGATGATGTAGTAATCACCTTATAAATGAATGACCAAAATAATTGATGTTATAAATACTAAAATAAATGTAAATTTAAACATTTGATGCATTAAGATAATTTTATAGGTTAATATGACATTTTAGGGTTGATTTAATGTATTATTTTACAATTAATAAAGTTTTTTTGACTTTCACATAAATGAAATACTAAAGAGTGTCAAAATTGACATAAATGAGTTTTTAAAACAAATAATATTTTATTTAATGATATAATATTCTTAAAAATATAAGGTTCGGCCACAAGACTTATATAATGATATATATGTCATTAATTAACCACTTTATGTTTTCTTGGAATTTTATAGTATGTTTATTAACCATGTAATATAAAAATACAAGAAGACATGGTAAAAGTTCAACTATTTAACTAAGAATTAAATCTAAAAGATAAGGTTAATTTGGTGACCTAAACGTTTATAAAACCTATTGGTTGAGAATATGTTGACCTATTCCCACCTTATCCTCTAAAAAATCCATTTTGATCCATTATAAACCGAATATGATTTTATAATAAAATAATATTTCATGATTTTCCTAAAGTGACCCTCACCTCTCTTATAAAAGGGTACTTCCCCTTCTCTCAAATTCCTACATCCAAAGCCATTTTTCTCAGACAAAAACATCTAAAATATCCTCCCAACTACTATAAATTAAACCTAGGGGCCTTAATTTGATTATAAAGCCTAATGAAGGATCCATTTTGATCAAATCAAAAGGCAGCACTTGAATAATCGGTAATAATTTCACCACCTCTTTCAATGTTATTTTCTTCTTCCACATCATGGTGTAGTTTTTTATTCAACACATCATTATTTGGATGGGTATAATAATGAGTATAATTGATTTAAATAATAAATATAACATTTTAATGATTCTGTATATATGATATACTATACAATTACATATGATTTCTCCATCCGTAGAATGATATTATCGCACATGCATACGTATGGATTACCATCTCCACGAACGTGATGAGATTCATTTCCCATCATAACCATTAAAGAATAATTTTCATTTTATGATTTAAAATAATGTTTGAGAACTTAATATCATTATGGATATGAATCAAATACATCCTATCCATAACAAACATGACTTACAAAACTAAACAAATAAAGGAAAATGAATCAGTTAATGCCCGAAACAATGATAATAATGAAATATCATTAACAAAGAAATATTATAAGATCATATATTATATCATATTTATGTATGTGGTTCTTGTATAATTTAATAACAATGATTTAACTATTATATAGAATGTTAACAAACCCTCGACTAAGGAAAAGTACAAGGTAAGGGGTTTTCATCTCAATTCTTATTCCCATGAAATTCTTACTATATTGCCTCTATTTCATTTCGTGTGATGTATGTACAAAAAATTATTGTATTATTTGTGTAATATAATTTAATTTATGGGTATTCACATATTTATTGTATGATCCTTCTTTCATGGGGTGTATTTTTTGTAAGATACCAAATCGGTAACAGAATTTCTAATTTTGATTTCCCCTTATTGGGTTTTACACAAACTTCATTGATTATTTTACTCCAAGATTATGTGTGAAATCACTATTTATTTATTTATGTAGTAATTTACACTCCTCTTTCTGTGGATATACTTTTGATACACATAATCACTATATTGATAAATTCTTAAGTAATCAATATGAACTTGATAAGAGTAATCCTAACCCAATTTTCATTCATTGAGTTTAACATCCAAGTCATTGGTGTTGTTTTTATAAGAATATGTGTGACTATCCCCAGATTGATTTACACTGAATATCCAATCATACCGAGTGTATTTATATTTTTCTCAAATAATTATGTCATTTATTTATCCTTAACCTAAGGATACGGTCTTTATAAGGGATTTCATCTCAATTTAGATTCCATTGAGAATTCTTTGTTGTTATACACCAATTCACTTGTATACGTTGTACATACTTTACTTTGAAATAGTATATAATGATTCACTTTATTCTCATGATAGTATTAATTTTTTATTACCTCAATAATTTGTATTCAAGCGTCTCTCATTTGGTTAGGAACTCTAACTAAAATATCATTTTAAATGTTTTAAAGATTTATTCTTAAATCTTTCTTATTAATGTCTATGTTTTAAAAATGGTTTAAAAGATTAATTTATATATACATGAATGTTTTAAAATTAAAATTACATTTAAAAGTTTCAATGTGGTATGAGACACTTTGATTCAAAAATATTTTTTTAACAGTTTCTTGATGAATAGTGAGACTTTTAAATGTTTTCATGAAAAAGGGGATATTTCTCTCAAATAGTTTTACTAATTAATTTCATCTATGTCAACATCCTCTATTGTATTTTATTATTAATTGAGGTTGATTTATTATAATTAAATCTTCCATATTTTATTTAATGTGTTATGTTTGGTAGTGGATGTGCTATTTTTACACCATTCATGGTTTATAGTTAAAGTATTAATATTTTGTATGCCTGTTTTAATACAAATGTTTATGTCATGTTTCAAACTTTTCATATGAGGAATGCATTGGACATAGTAAGTGATTGGTGGAGCCCACTATATCTTCTAGATGCATCAGTAGGTCTCCTGATATAAACTAGTGTCTTGGAACAAGGCCTTGAAAAAATCTTATTTTTAGTCTTAGCTTGTGGCCTTGACTATGTGATTTTGGTGTCCGACATTATGCATTACATCATTATGAAATTAGCTATTGATATTACATGTGGTTATTAGTCTAGTAGAATACCCATGTGAATAAGTAAATAAAATTATTTGGTTTATATTTTCCTTATAATACTGAATTTTATGTTTAAAAGTCTTGTGCTTTAGTCTTATACGTTGCCTTAAATTTTTGTTTGTATTTATGAATGTTTACACTATATTGTTATCCTTAATGAGAATCAGAGATCACACCATAATTATGTCTTCGTTTTCCTAGTATTTGAGGATGTATATTATGTTTGACCTGCAAGGAAAAGCTAAGGTGTATAAGGGTGTTCAAAGGTGAAACAATGTTGTTTTTTATTTCATTATGTAATGTAAAACTTATGTATGTATCTATTACTTCCAAGGATAATAAACTAATCTTCCTTTGAAGACATGATCTCTTGTGATCATTCCAATATTATGTAATAATTCACTGACTCTGGGTAACTATTTTCGAGGCATTATAGTTGGTATCAGGGGAAGTTTAGTAAAAACCTTATAAACTAGATTTAGAAAAATCCTGATTAGAGAACATTACCCTAAGATATAATTTGAGGATTTTTATAGAAGAAAAACATAGAATTTTGGTAAGGTAGATATTTCATGATTTTTCCATGAAATACATCCCTCTCTGGATACGATCAGGTAGAGGCGGCTTTGGAATTTATGTATCTTGGGGTTAATCCCAAAAACATCCCATTGAGCTAGAATCGAACGAGAACTGGTACACAATAGTGGGCCTTACTGCACTTTTGGTTACGACACTCCTAGGGGATATTCTTAAGACAATTCACCTTTTATTTACAAAAATATTTGAAGTATTTTAATATAAGATGAGAATAAATAACCTTGGTTAATCCTAAGGTGTTTTAGATTGAAAATAAGGTGTCATGATATTCTTTAAATGATTTTATGACTCACACTATGTTTTTTGGTTTTAGTCACTGGGTGGATTCCGAGGAAGCCGTAGTAACATTGAAAATGATGTACAAGGTGGTAATGATGGTGGAAATCAGCAACTAAATGGAATGTTGATAGGAGTAAAAGATATCGTGTTCATGCCGATGCAGGTTTCCAAAAATATGATAAAAAAACATATACATTAACTAACTCCCAAACTCAAGAAAGAAGATACACGTGAATAATGATAAGTGGTCTATCCGTGGAGACCATGGAGAAAAGAACGCTCAATTTCCATCATACAGGAATTGTGGAAGGAGACACCCAGGAAAGTGTCTCAACAGAACAAAGAAATTCTTTTTGTGTGGGAAAAAAGGACATAAAGTAATGAATTGCAAAGGGAAAGTGAAGGGTACTCTGAAAGAAAATAAAAATGATCTTAAGAGTCCATTTACAGTCATTTTTCATAAATGTAGAGGACTTGGGAATTACACGAGTCAATGAAATTTTCTATAAGATAGCCACTAGGTGAATGAAGAACCTATGTGGAAATAAATGTATGGAGAAATTTTTAAATATATTAATTTCCTTTGTTGGTGGGATTAATTTAAAAGATTTTTCTCTTGTCTGTGTAACCCTACAGTTTGTTCTGTGAAAATTCTCTTTTAGGAAGAATTATCTTATCTTTTGTAGATATAGTTATAAAGAACCTTTGGGGTTTATATGATCCTTGAATTGGAGGCAATTACATGTTATTAATTTTTGGGATGAAAAAGTGAGGTATGAGAAAACATTTGTTGTTAAATTATGTTATGGTTATTTTGAGGAATTTATCTCATTTTGTAAATGTTATAAAATATAGTTTCTAAAAAATTACAACACATAGACCATGGGAAAGCCCATCAAAATGAAAAAAGATGCGGGAATCGAACTCACAACAAAAGTGCGACTGGGAAATATCACCTACCACTGGACTACGTGAAGTGCCTGGTTAGTGTGACTAATTATTTTTAGTTAAATGATTTTATTGATCAATAATAAACAAATGGATATCCTAAGTATATGAAAATGGTTTTTTATTAAATGATAAATGTTATTTTGGAAGACGTTTACTCTGTTGAGAACACTATATGCCTAAGAAAAATAGAATACTATGGGATTTTATTTGATGAGTAATGTTGTATTTTTTATTTTGGAAGAATATATGTTTTTTTATAGAGATTTAGGTTATGAAAGGAAATGATTAACCTATGATATAGAATTTGGGATTTACTTAATTTCACTTTAGTATGAGTCTTTAAGAGTGGTTGATGTTATTTATAGATAAATTCTAAGATTTACCATGACTAACTATGTGATTAAATTATTCTCACTTTTGGGTTTCACTCTTAGTTTAGATTATATGGAAGGATATTAAGGACAATTGTTTATTGAATGATCTTTATTGAACTTTGGGTATTTTTTTATTTTGAAAATTAAGATTAGTATTTCTTTCTATAAAGGATTATCCATTTATGGGATCATATGATTTTGTACTAACCACTTAGGTTTTGGTTAATCTCTAATGATAAGGGAAATATATAGTTCATATTTTGTGGATTATGTGATTTTCTATAAGTTCATTCTAGCGGTTTAGGTGTGACCAAGTCATATTGAATACTCATCGTTTAGATAAAAGATGAGTTAGTGGTATAAATTTATTAAAGAATGAAACTCTTCTTGAAAGGTAAATATATCTATTTATGTTCTTATTCAATCTCATAAATAAATTCCTCAACTTTATGAAATAGAACATAAAATTAAAAAGATTGTCCGTTTTATTTTCCAACTGAGAAACTGATGACCATTTAACCCATCACAAGTTTTTGGTTTTCTTGTTGTTAACTTTATCCTGATCATGTTTTTTATCACTCTCTATCATATTTTGACAATTATTGTATCTTCCATATCCATGTTTACCTATATGGAATCCTAGTATTGGTTATCTTGTGTGACCTTTGTTCTTCTCTTTCTTTCTTTTAAAGTGATTGTTTTATTGACTCTTTTTATGATGTGGAACATTGACTGAAGTTCCAAAGCCCAATTTTAAAATTTCAAGGATTTAATTTCCAAAATTGGGGAATAATGTAACAACCCAAGATTTCATAGTAATTTATTTTCTTTAAAGTAATTCAATAGCTTTCTCTACACGCAACAACGAATTCGAGCGCACCATGACTTACCAAACTATTCATTCAAAAAGTGGTTACAAATATTATTAACTTAATTTTGAATTATATATACCCCATATAATTTTAACATCCATATTATGTGTTTATAATTCATAATATAAGAACAAATTCTATTTTTTAGATTTAAGAAGTATTTTTCAAAAAAATGCAATTTCACCGACTTTTAATGGAAAACCCTTTTTAAATCCAATATTAGACACTTTTTTATATTAAATTTGAGAAAATAAACTTCTTGTTTAGAAGAGGGACATAAAAATCTAGTTTGGATAAATATTCGGTGCTTTTCTGTTAACTTTCTTATTTTGATGAACAGTGAAAAGTACTAAATTTTAATTGAGAACAAATTTTTTAATCAAAGTAATTTATTGTGTTAATTTATAAATTAGAATGTTTTTTATGTATAATTAGATTATATTTTTATCATTTAATCCAATTTCGGTCATTGGAAGTAATTTTACATTAAAATTGGATATAAACACATATTAATCTTTTGATAGTTTTTACTTCTCATAAACCTGTTTTCTTGTTTTGACAACGAGATTTTTTTTAAAATAATTATTACAACTTATATGTTTTAAATATGGTAAAATATACATCATTTTTTAATTTGGTGTATCAAAATTATATTTGGATGAATGTTTGTTATTTTTCTAAAAACATTCAATTTTTGGGGAATAGTGAAAAACACTGCATTATTATTTAAAATCGAAGTTTTATTTAAATAATTATTATTAATTTAAATTTATTTTAATGTAAAAATAGAAACCTAATACCTATATTATCCCAATTTAATTCATTGAAGTCATTTTATAATAATATTATATATATATAATTTTATTGAACTTTTTACTGTTGGTTATCCACCTTTTAGGCACATTTGCAAATTTTCATAAAACATAAATTTTCCACTTTTGTGAATTGAACTTCAAAAATAAAATAGATGCCGTTGACATCAGTAAGTAAAATATGGTTCAATAGGATGAAAATAATTTTCGGTGAATAATATCTTTTGAATTTTATGTACCATGGTTAAAGTAAATAGGGTAAATAACGATAAAAATGATGTTATAATTACCCCAAAACATGTTCTAATTCTATTAGATATGTTTATATAGAAAAAAATAAACCTTAGGAATAAAATCTTATTCTTTTTTATCCACTTGGATTATATGAGGATATTTATTATTTTTTTTAAAGAAGAATTAAAAAAGTTAAATTCAACATTTAATAAATAAACATTTTTAATATAAGGTTACAGAAAAGATAAATTAGACTATAAATATTAATTAGAAAGATAAAAATATTTAATACATAATGATATTTTATTTATAATTTTTATACATTAAATAATTAAATTTATTTATGACACAATGATGATACAGTAATTACCATATTAATGAAAGGCTAAAATAATTGATGTTATAAATATTAAAAAATATATAAATTTAAAATTTTGATGAATTAAACTAATTTTATAGGTTAATATAACACGTTAGGGTTGATTTAATTTATTTTTTTCGAATTATCCAAGTTTGTTTTGACTTTCAAAAAACCAAATACTAAATAGTGTCAAAATTGACATAAATGAGTTTTTTAAACAAATACTATATTATTAAATGATATAATATTCCTCAAAATACATTTATTGGACAAATGACTTATATATTTATAGATATGTCATTAATGAACCACTTTAGGTCCTACTTTGATTTTATTTTATGTTTATTAACCATTTAATATAAAAATACAAGAAGACATGGTAAAAGTTAAACAATTTAACTAAGAATTAATTCTAAAAGATAAAGTAAATATGGTGACCTAAACAGGTCTAAAACATATTGGTTGAGAATATTTCAACCCATCCCCACCTTATCCTAGAAATAAATTTGTTTTGAGTCATTATAAACCAAAAATTATTTTATAATAAAATAATATTTCAAGCTTTTCCTAAAATGACCCTCACCTCCATTATAAAAGGGTACTTCCCCTTCTCTAAAATTTACACATCCAAAGCCATAACTTTCCAAAACATTGATAAAATGTCCTCCCAACAACTCTCACTTCAATTTTGAGGTGTTACTTTGATCAGAAATCCAACCTAAGGAGCCCTTTTGATCAAATCAAAAGTAAGCACCTGAAGAAGAGGTAATAATTTCAGCACATATTTCAAAGTTCTTTTATTATTCCACTTCCTCTTTCTTTGTTTTTTCTAAAAAAAATAACTCCAGTACCTTTTAAATACTATGATGATATTATAAATATGTTACTACCATATTCATTATTCTATCCATCCTATGAATGACAAAGTCACGATACATGCGTACGTACGGCTTACTGTCTCCACATCATGGTGTAGTTTGTTATTCAACACTTCATTATTTGGATGGGTATAATAATGAGTATACTTTATGTAAATAATAAATATAACATGTTAATGATTCTTTATATAAGATATAAAATCCAATTACATATGATTTCACCATCAATAGAATGATATTATCGCTCGTGCATACGTACGGATTACCGTCTCCACGAACACGATGATATTCATTTCCCATCATAACCATTCAATAATAATTTATATTTTATAATTTAAAATAATTTTTAATAACTTAATATCATTATATATATGAATAAAATACATCCTATCCATAAAAAACATGACTTATGTAACAAAACATAAAAGGAAAACGAATCAGTTAATACCTGAAACAATGATACAACTGAAATATTATTAACAAAGCAATACTAGAAGATAATATATGAAAAAATATTTATGTATTTGGTTATTTTATAATTATATAACAATTATTTAACTATTATACCAGAGGTTAACATACATTCAACTAAGGAAAAGTACAAGGTAATGTGTTTTCATCTCATTTCTTATTCCCATGAGATTCATGCTATATTGCCACTATTTCATTTTCTATGGTGTATGTACTGCCCATTATTATATTATTTGTGTAATATACATTAATTTATGGGTATTTAAATATTTATGTTTTGATCCTTCTTTCATAGGGTGTATGTTTCGTAAGTTACCAAATCGGTAATGGAATTTCTCATTTCGATTTCCACTCATTGTGTTTTACGCAAACTTCATTGATTATTTTACTCCATGATTATGTGAGAAATAACTATTTATTAATTTATGTAGTAATTTCTACTCCCCTTTGTGTGGATATAATTTTTATACACACAATCACTCTATTTATAGTTTCTCATGTCATCGATATGAATTTGATAAGAGTAATCTTAACTCAATTTCTATTCATTGAGTTAAACATCCATGTCATTGGTGTGGTTTTTACAAGAATATGTGTGAATGTCACCTGATTTATTTACACATAATGTCCAATAATATTTAATGTATTTATTTTTTTCACACATAATTATGTCATTAATTTATCCTTATCCTAATTATACTGTATTTATAGGGGATTTCATCTCAATTTACATTCCATTGAGACTTCTTTGTTGTTTTGTGCCAATTCACTTTTATATGGTGTACATACTATACTTTGAAATAGTATATCATTAATCCTATTATTTCTATGATATTATATAGTTTTTATTACCTCAATTATTTTTATTCAATAATCTTTCATTTGGATAGGAACTCTAACAAAAATATCATTTTAAATGTTTTAAAAACTTATTCATCAAAATCATTCTCATTAATGTCCATGTTTTAAAAATTGTGTTAAGGATTTATTTATATGAACAAGAATGTTTTAAAATTAAAATTACTTTTAAAAGTTTCAAGGTTTCATGGGACACTTTGATTTAAAAATCTATTTTTAACATCTTCTTGATAAATAGTGAGACCTTTAAATATTTTCAAGAAAAGGAGATATTTCTCTCAAACAGTTTTACTAATTATTTTCATCTATGTCAATATCCTTAATTGTATTTTTTTTATTGATTTAGGTTCATTTATTATAATTTAACATTCCATATTGTATTGAATGTGTTATGTTTGACTGTGTATGGTATATTTTTATACTATTCATGGTTTATGGTTAAAGTATCAATATTTTGTCTGTTAGTCTTAATACGAATGTTTATATTATGTTTATAACTTTTCATGTGAGGAATGCATTAGAAATTGTAACTGATAGGTGGAGCCCACTATAGATCCTTGATGTATTGACAAGACTCATGAGACAAACTAGTGTTTTGGCACAAGGTCTTGACAAAATATAATTTTTAGTCTTGGCACAAGGCCTTGATTATGTGGTTATGACATCCAACATTATACATTCCATCGTTATGAAATTTTCTATTGATATTATTGTGATTGTTCAACTATCAGAATATAAATATAAATAATTAAAGGGAATTATTTGATTTATATTTTCCATATTATAATGAAGTTTATGTTTAAAAGGCTTGAATTTTAGTCTTATACATTGCGTTAAATGTTTATGCTTATTTATGATAGTTTCCACTATATTGATATATTTACTAAGCATCTGAGATCACCCTTTTATTATGTTTTATCTCTCCTAGGATGTGAATTGGTATATTATTTTTGAATTACAGGGATAGGCTAAGAGATATGAGTGTGTTCAAAGGGGACACAATTCTGTTGTTTTTTTATTTCAGGATGTAATGTAAAACTTATGTATATATCTAGTACTTCCAGTGCTACTAAACTAATTGGTCATTAGAGGCTTTATCTCTTGTGATAATGCCAATGTTAGTTAATAATGTCACGACTCTGGGTATCTAGGGTCAGGGCATTATAGTTTGTATCAGGGAAAGTTTAGTACAAATCTTGGAAACTATATTTAGAAAATCTTTGATTAGAGACCATTACCCTAATATTGACTTTGAGGATTAATATAGAAGAACTTCCTTGAATTTTGGTAATTTAGAGATTTTGTGAATTTTCCAAGAAATACATCCCTATCTGGATATTAGTAGGTAGAGGCAGCTCTAACATAGATGTATCTTGAGGTAAAACCCAAGATTACCGCTTTGAGCTACACTCAAATGGGAACTGGTGCACGACAACGAGCCTTACCGCACTCTTTTTTATAACACTCCATGGGTATATACTTAAAATAATTCCCATTTTCATTACAAACTAATTTGAATTATTTTAATATAATATTATAATAAATAACCTTGGTTAATCCTAAGGTGTTTTAGATTTAAAATATGGTTTCATGATATTCTCTAAATGATTTCATGACTCAAAATATGCTTTCTTCTTTTAGTCAATGGCTGGATTCCAAGGAAGTTTTAGTAAAATTGAAGAAGATTTACAAGTTGAGAACAATGGTGGAAATGAGAACCTAAATGGAATGTTGATTGGCATAAAAGATATCATGTTCATGATGAAGCAAGTTTCCAAAAATATGATCAACAAAATATACATTAACCAACTCCCAAACTCAACAAAGAAGAGAAAGGTAAATAATGATAAGAGATCTATTAGTGGACACCATGGAGAATAGAAAGTTCAATTTACATCATGTAGGAAATTTGGAAGGAGACACCAAAGAAAGATTCTCAATGGAACAAATAAATACTTTGTGTGTTAGAAATAAGGACATAAATTTAATAATTGACGATAAAAAATGAATAGTACTATGGAAGAAAATAAAAATTATTTTATGAATCCATTTACAGCCATTTTCCATAAATGCAGGTGACATAGGCATTACCCGATTCAATTCCCTATTCAATCGGATAACCACTAGGTCAGGGAAGAACCTATGTTAAAATAAATGTTTGGATAAATGTTTAAAAGTATTAATTCTCTTTGTTAATGGAATTACATTTGATGTCTTCTCTCTTGTATGTGTAACCCTACTGTTTGTTATGTGAAAATGCTATTTGAGGAAGAATTATCTTTTCTTTTGTGGATATAGTTATAAAAAACCATTTGGGGTTATATGATCCTTGAATTTAAGGCAATTACAAGTTATTAATTTTTGGGACAAAAATGAGGGGTATGATATAACATTTGTGGTTAAATTATGTTATGGTTATTTCAAGGAATTTATCTCATTTCAGGAATATTATAAAATATAGTTTTTGAAAAATGACAACACGCAGATAGTGTGACAACCCATCACGTCGGTCAATACTGTGGGAATCGTAACCACAACCAAAGTGCGACTGGGATTTATCGCCTACTAATAGACTATGTGAAGTCCCTGGTAAGTGGGACTGATTCTTTTTAGTTAATTGATTTTATTGATCAATAATAAGTTGATTTTGGATCTTATGTTTTATCAAATGGATGTTGTTAGTATAGGTAAAAGATTTTATGATTAAGTGATAAATGTTGTTTTGGAAGAAGTTCACTCTGTTGGGAACACTATATTCCTAATAAAAATATAATACTATGGGATTTCATTTGAGGAGTAAGGGTGGATTTTTTATTTTGGAAGAATCTATGTTTTTTACAGAGATTCCAGTTATTAATGGAAATAATTAACCTATCATAGATAATATTGGATTTTTTAATTACACATCAGTATGATAATTTCATAGTAGCTGATGTTATTTGGAGATAAATGTAAAGATTTTCTATGAATGACTATGTGATTAAATTCTTCTGAGTTTTGGGTTTCAATCTTATTTTGGATTATACTGAAGGATTTTAAGAACAATTGTTTATTGAATGATATTTAGTGAACTTTGGGTATTGTTTTTTTTAATTTTGGAAGTTAAGATTAGTATTTCTTTATATAAAGGATTATCCATTTTAGGGATCACTTGATCTTGTACTAACCATTTTTTTTGGTTAATCTCTAAAGACAAGATAAATATATAGATCATCCTTTTGGATTATGTGATTCTCTAGAAGTTGATTCTAGAGCATCAGGTGTGACCAAGTCACCATGAATACTCATCGTTTGGAGAAATGATGAGTTAGTGGTAGAAATTTATTAAATGATGAAATTATACATGAAAATTAAGTATATCTATTTATGTTATTATTCAATCTCATAAATAAATTCTTCAAATTTATGAAATGGAACTTAAAAAAACGATGTCCATTTACTTTTCCTATAGGGAAAATAATGACCATTTAACCCATCATATTTTTGTGGTTTTATTTTTGTTAACTTTTTCCTGATCATGTTTTCTATCAATCTCCATAAAAACATTACACTTAGTTTATATTTAAAATCCATGTTTACCTACATGGAATCCTAGTATGGGTTATCTCAAGTGACCTTTGTACATCTCTTTCTTTCTTTTAATGTGATAGTTTAATCGACACTTTTTCCGATGTGTAACTTTCAATGAATCTCCAAAGGCCAATTTTAAAACTGTAAAGATGAAATTTCCAAAATGGGGGAAGAATGTAACACCCCATGATTTCATAGTATGTTATTTTCTGAAAAGTAATTCAATAGCTTGTGCTACACGCAACACCGAGTTCGAGCGGACCTCGACTTACCAAACTAGCCATTCAAAAAGCTGTTATGAATAGTATTGACTACATTTTGAATTTTATATACTCCATATAATTTTAACATCCAGATTATCTATTTCTCAGACATAATATAATAACAAATTCAATTTTTCAAATAAAAGAAGTATTATCCAAAAAATGCAATTTTACTACCCTTTCATGGAGAACCCTTTTTAAATCAAATATTTGACACTTTTATATATTTAATTTGAAAAAATAAACTTCTTATTTAAAATAAGGGCATAACAATTTAGTTTGGATAAATTTTTTGTGCTTTTCGGATAACATTCATATTTTGATGAATAGTAAAAAATACTAAATTTTAATTAAAAAAACGTTTTGAATAAAAATAATTTATAGCGATAGATTATACATTTTAATGGTTTTGAAGTATAATTAGATTTTATTATTATCATTTAATCCAATTATGGTCATTGGAAGTAATTTTACATTTAAACTAGGCATAAACACATATCAATCATTTGATAGTTTTTACTTCTCAAAAAGCCGCTTTCTGGTTTTGACAACGAGAATATTTTTCAAATTAATTAATACAACCACTATGTTTTGAATTTGGTAAAATAGAAATAATTTTTGAATTTTAAATATCAAAATTATCTTTGGTTGAATTTTGGGTATTTTTCTAAAAAAATTCAATTTATGATGAATAGTGAAAAACATTGCGTTATTGTTTAAACCCAACATTTTATTTAAATAATTATTTTTAATTTAAATTTATTTTAAAGGTAAAATAGATACATAATACCTAAATTAGTCGAATGTTATTCATTTAATTCATTTTACATTAACATTAGATATATAAAATTTTATTGAACTTTTTACCGTCTTTACTCACCTTCGAGGCACATTTGAAAATTTGCATAAAATATAATTTTACCACTTCTGTTAATTGAATTTCAAAAATATGAGAGAAATTCTTGACATCATTAAGTAAAATTTGTTTCAATTGGATGAAAATATTTTTTTGTAAATAGTAAATTTTGAATTTTATTTACCACGGTTAAAAGTAAATAGGGTATGTAAAGGTAAAAATGATATTATAATTACACCAACACACATACTAATTCTATTGGATAAGTGTATTTTGAGAAAAATAAACCTTTGTAATAGAATATGATCCTTTTTTATCCACTTGGATTATATTAGAAAATTTATTATTATTTTATTTAAATAAGAGTTAAAAATGTTAAATTCAAAGTTTAATAACTAAAACATTTTTAATAAAAGGTTAAACAAAATATAAATTTGACTATAAATATTCATTATAAATATAAAATAGTTTAATAAATAATGATATTTTATTTAAAAAATTTAGACATTAAATACTTGAATTTATTTATGAGACAATGATGATACAGTAATTACCTTGTTAATGAAAGACTAAAATAATTGATGTTATAAATATTAAAATAAATATAAATTGAAACTTTTGATGCATTAGAGTAATTTTCTAGGTTAATATTTCATGTTAGAGTTTAGTTAATGTATTTTTTTATAGGTAATCATGTTTTTTTGACTTTCAAAAAAACCAAATACTAAATAGGGTCAAAATTGACATAAATGAGTTTTGAAAACAAATACTTTATTATTAAATGATATAATATTACTAAAAATATAATGTTGTAAAAAAGAACTTTTATAAAGATTTATATGTTGTTAACTAACAACTTTAGGTTTTCTTGGAATTTTATAGTATGTTTATTAACCATGTAATATAAAAATACAAGAAGACATGTTAAAAGTTAAACCATTTAACTAAGAATTAAATCTAAAAGATAAGGTTAATATGGTGATATAAACTTGTCTAAAACCTAATGGTTGAGAATATTTAGACCCATCCCCACCTTAGTTGTGAAATAAATCAATTTGGAGCCATTATAAACCTAAAATTAATTTATAATAAAATAACATTTCAAGAATTTCCTAAAGTGACCCTCACCTCTGTTATAAAAGGGTACTTCCCCTTCTATCTTATTCATATATCCAAAGTCATTTGGCATAACCAAACCCTTTTAAAATATCCTCCCAACTATCCTCACTTCAACCAAGATGCCTTAATTTGATCATAAAGCCAACCTATGTATCCCTTTTGATCAAATCCAAAGGATGCACCCGAAGAAGAGGTAATAATTTCACCACCTCTTTCAAATTACTTTTCTTCTTCCACTTCCTCTTTATTGTTGTTTCCACAATAAAAATAATAACCCCAGTACCTTCTAAATATTGTTATTTTATTATAAATATGGTAAATCCATATTCATTATTATATCCATTCTACGAATGAAAAAGTCATCATAAGTGCATATGTACGGCTAATAGTCTCCACATTGTGGTGTAGTTTGTTATTTAACACTACATTATTTGGATGAGTATAATAATGAGTATAATTTATGTAAATAATAATTATAGCATATTAATGATTATGTATATATGTTATACCATCCAATTAAATATGATTTCACCATCAATAGCATGATATTATCTGTCATGCGTATGTATGGATTACCGTCTCTATGAACACGATTAGATTAATTTCCCATCATAACCATTCAATAATAATTTACATTTTAAGATTTAAAATAATGTTAAAGAATTTAATATCATTCTGGATATCAATCAAATACATCGTGTTGATTTTATTAATATTTTCATGACTTATTATATACTCCCTTTACTGATTTTATATGAAATGTGCATAATTTGTGTGAAATAATAATGTTTTAATACAAAGTATAATTTTTGAGCATTTTTAGTAGTCCAATTGAGTAAGTTTTTAATTTTATTTATAAATATCACCCTAATGATCCAAATTTTGTAGTTCTTGTTTTTTAGGGTTCTGAATTCAATATAAAACATTTCATTAGATGGGATAATGGGCCAATTCTGCCATTTGAAGGCTCATATGGACCACACAAGAGGGCCTACAGAATCTATGAAGAAACTTGACCATCCATGAAGATTTAATTTCTGGGCTCCATCTAGAAATTAAAATTCCGTAACTGTACTCAATGGTTTTGGGTACAATGTAAGGAGTCTTGGATAAATATTTCATGGCCCAAATCTAAATAAAAAGGGCCCAACAGATTCATTTAAACTCATCCCACCATTTTGGCTAGGAATTAAAATCAGTACAATATTCATGACATATCTCATGATCTATTCATCAAATCAAGATGAAAGTTTGCAACGTGAAAGAGGACATATAAGAGGTAGAATTGTTTGAATAAATCATTTGTATATGAAGGCATTATCTTATTCCAAAATCCATTCACATTTTGTCCATCGAAAAAGCATGGATTGAAATGGATAGTTTAACATTGTTTACTCAAACTGCCATAACTTTGGCTCCATAGGTCCAAATGCTTCCCAATTTTGAGAGAAGTACATAAACATTATTATCTACAACTTTGTATAAGGATATATCTTGATGTTAGACTGTTTCAATGTTCAAATATTCGATCCAAGTGGAGGTAAAGATTAAGAATGCCAACTGTCCACTTCCTTGGGCTATAAATACATCCCCCTCATCTTCTTGAAAAGAGTTGGCATTTTTAGAAGATAGAAGCACATATTGGAACAAAAAAATCCTTTCCAAGGTCTTGGGAGGACCTTCTATTCTCATGTTTTCACTTGAGAGATCTTTCCTCCTCTCTTTTTATTTATTTACTTTTGTGTTCTTCATTTTGTAATCTTGTAAGTCTCTTTATTTGTAATTTTGTTTTAATGCAAGTTTCTTCCTAAATATCTCTTATTCTCATCCACCTTCTGTAGTTTAATATTAATGTTATTAAAATTGTTTAAATACAATTGAATTATCTTCCTTTCTTTCACTTTCTAATTCAATCTAAAGTTTGTTTTTAATTCTGAGCACCCTTCATGTGTGTGTGTGTTCGATGCACAAATCTTTTCTTATCCCTTTATTTTTCTTATCTTATTAATTTATCACCATAATAATTATAACCAAATTAATAATAATTTAAATGGATGAGTAAATATACCATTGGAGGGAGTTATAATTTGGGGATATTAAGTGATTGAGAGACTTTGCTGGATGAGTATTATTTGAGTTAATATTGTGTATGTTGAACATTATATGTCATGGATTAATGAAATATTTTGTTTAATATGTGGATTACATGGATTATTGGACCACAAATACACTACCATAAAAAATTAATTGTAATGATTAGAACCCTAAGTTATGTTATATATTGGATTAAATGTTTAACACTTAGGAATCCCGATCAAATTCATCTTGTGAAGTGGGTATTAATTTAATGCAACATAAAGAAAAGATTCAGGATATAATAAGCTTAAATCCCCAATAATGACCTCACCCCAATCTTTATCAATTTTTTAGATCAAACATCATCCATAAATTATTTCAAAATCTCTGAAAAAAGAACCCCCAATCATAATACAATTAACTAAAAACAATCGACTACAAAAAAGTATCATCGCAGGGAATTCGACCCGAGTGCTGCTATACACATTAGCAGAGCATCGAAACTTTGATCGGTTGATATAAGATAGTTGGCCTCACTTTCACATATCCATAACAAAAATTAATTACGTAAGAAAACACCCAAAACAATGATACTACTGATATATTATTAACAAAGCAATATTAGAAGGTGGTATATGATATCATACTTTTGTATGTGGTTCCTATATGATTTAATAAAAATGATTTAACTTTTATACAAGAGTTTAATGTACCCTCGACTAAGGAAAAGTACATGGTAATGGGTTTTCATCTCACTTCTTTTTCCCGTGAGAATCATGCTATATTGCCACTATTTCCTTTTGTGTGGTGTATGTACTACCAATGATTGTTTTCTTTGTGTAATATACATTAATTTATGGGTATTTACATCTTCATTGTACGATCATTATTTAATTGGTTGTATGTTTCATAATTAATTAAATCTTTAAGGGTATTTCTAATTTTGATTTCCACTCATTGTGTTTTATGCATACTTTGTTTATTATTTTACTCTATGATTATGTGTAAAAGAAATATTTATTTTTTATGTGTAAATTTCCACTCCCCTTTGTGTGGATATAATTTTGATACCCTTAATAACTCCATTGATAAATTCTCAAGTCATCTATATGAACTTGATAAGATTAATCTTAACTCAATTTCCATTCATTAAGTTAAACATCCAACTTATTGGTGTTGTTTTTACAAGAATATGTGTGAATGTTCCCTGATTGATTTACACTAAATATAAAATCATATTGAGTGTATTTATATTTTTCACACATAATTATGTCACGGATTTATCTTTAACCTAAGGATATGGTATTTATAATAGATTTCATCTCAGGATGTCTGGAGGGCCTTCGGTGAGCTTACTGCCTTCTCTTCAAGTGATATGAGAAATGATCCCTTCCTTGAATGCTGGTACAAAGGTTCAGGGGGTGCAGGCCTAGAGCAAACAATGAGAACCATGATACTTAGTGCTGAGTGCTGGTGTTTATGGAAAGCCTGCAATAGGTCCTGGTATGAGGGATTTCCTGCTCCAGGGAGGTCGATCATTGTGAGGGTGAGGAATCTACTTGTGTACATGGTGTCGTTGATTACTAACAGGAAGGAAGCTCGCTCCCTTCAAGTGTTGTGGTCCTCTTACCACTTAGCTCATCCTGCTATCCCCAGGCTTCAGGGGCATTGGGTGCGGTGGTCTCCCCCAGATTATGGTCTCAAGATGAACATTGATGGTTCTTCCAGCTCTGGGATCATGCAGGGTGGATGAGTTGTGCAGGATTTCATGGGAAGTGTGTGGCTAGCATTCACAATATATTGTGTCAATGGAACCCCCATTCTAGAAGAGGAAAAATCTGTTCTTATTGGTCTCATCCTTTGTAATCAAGAGGGAATACATCTATCCCAGGTTGAAACTGACTCCAAGATCATTTATGAATCCTTACATGATACAGGTTCCTTTCCTTGGTCCATTTCATACATCATCAAGAAATGCAAGCTACTTCTAAATGGCAATGTTGAGGTCACTCACACTTTCTGCAAAGGGAAAAAAGTAGCAGACCACATGGCCTCTTTGGCTGATCAAGGCTCCAATTTCACACTCTTGTATAATGTTTCTTCCCTCAAACCGGAGGGAGTGAATCTAATTCGAGGATATTCCCTTGGTCTCCACTACTTTAGGCCCCCTATCCCGGTTTCCCCTTGTTTCCATATTTCCCTTGTTCCTTTGCTTTTGAATAAAAATTTAAGGTTGATGATGATGGTGTACATACTGTACTTTGGAATAGTATATCATGAATCCCTTTATTCTCATGATATTATAAATTATTTATTACCTCAATTAATTTCATTTAAGCCTCTCTCATTTGGTTAGGATCTCTAACTAAAATATCATTTTAATTGTTTTAAAGATTTAATCTTCTAAATCATTCTCATTAGTGTCCATGTTTTAAAAAGGGTGTTAAGGATTTATTTATATGGACATGAATGTTTTAAAATTTAAATTGATTTTAAATGTTTCAATGTGGTATGGGACACTTTGATTCAAAAATATATTTTTAATAGCTTCTTGATAAATAGTGAGACTTAAATGTTTTCAAGAAAAAGAGGATATTTCTCTCAAAAAGTTTTACTAAGTATTTTCATCTATGTCAATATCCTACATTGTATTTTATTCTTGATTGAGGTTGATTTATTATAATTCAATCTTCCATATTGCGTTGAATGTGTTATGTTTGACTGTGGATGTGTTATTTTTAGACCATTCATGGTTTATGATTAAAGTATTAAAATTTCATATGATAGTTTTAATACGCATTTTTATGTTATGTTTCATCTTTTTCATATGAGGAATGCATTAGACTTAGTAAGTGATGGGTGGAGCCTTCTATAGGTCCCTGATGCATTGATAGGTCTCATTAAACCAACTAGTGTTTTGGTACAAGGCCTTGAAAAAATCTTATTTTTAGTCTTGTCATGAGGCCTTGAATTTGTGGTTATGATGTTCAGCATTATGCATTCCATCATTATGAAATTATCTATTGATTTCACATGTGATTATTAGACTAGTATAATATCCATGTGACTAAGTAAATTACATTATTTGATTTATATTTTCCATATTATACTGAAGTTTAAGTTTAAAAGGCTTGTGTTTTAGTCTTATACGTTGCCTTAAATGTTTTTGCTTATTTATGAAAGTTTCCATGATATTTATATCCTTAATGAGAATCAGAATCACCCCTTTATAATGTTTTCTTTTTCTTAGTATGTGAAGAAGTATATTATGTTTGACCTGCAGGGATAGGCTATGGGAGATGAGTGTGTTCAAAGGGGACACAATTTTGTTGTTTTTTATTTCATGATGTAATGTAAAAC
Organism: Viscum album; assembly: GCA_963277665.1. Classification (NCBI taxonomy): domain Eukaryota; kingdom Viridiplantae; phylum Streptophyta; class Magnoliopsida; order Santalales; family Viscaceae; genus Viscum; species Viscum album. The sequence continues at coordinate 96,367 of CAUJRU010002043.1, forward strand.
TTATGTATGTATCTATTACTTCGAAGGCTACTAAACTAACCAGTATTTTGAGACTTGATCTCTTGTGATCATGATAATGTTATTTAATATTGCACCGACTCTAAGTATCAAGGGTCGGGGCATTACATTTACTTCAGTAACTTATTTTTTATGTTAAAAATGAAAATGAAATTATTAAAAAAATGGATTCACTTATTAAAAATTTTAAAAACATTTTATTAGAATCAATTTCAAATTTTTTCAAAAAATACTTTTAATATAATCACACATAACATATAAAAACAATTTTGGGAAATA